>JAOXNR010001248.1:0-40419 GCA_028571225.1 Parsonsia alboflavescens
TATTCTTTTAGGGTTTAGTTTATCCTCTTAGGATTTAGTTTACCGTTAGTTGACTAACTACTGTACTCATTAGTGTGTACGGTCAAGCACACACTATCATTCCTTATATATATGTAATATAACATATATGTGTATATACATATACCTACACATATACAAAAATACACACACATATTTAGTTTAAATCACAAGGAACAAGATAGATTCTTTTTCATCATCAAAGTTTTGTACCATCTAAATCACTTATATATATATATATATATATATATAAATATATATATATATTATTTATATATATAATTTTCAAAAAAAGTGATGTAAATATTTTTTAACTAATTAAATTAAAAAACTATACTTCCACTTTATTAAAACTAGTAAGGTAATGTACATGTTATAAATAAAAGACAAATAATATGCTTTTAAAACTCTAATAGTATGTCATATAATAATCACTTTTATTAATACTTAAAAAAGAACTCTTTTAAAATATTAATTAACAAAATTTCTCAATGAAAAGTAATATATCTTCATTTAAAAAAAAAAAAAAACTAAATAGTTTAAACTACTTCCATTAGTCTATTAACGTATTGTATATATTATGAACAAAAATATAAATAATACATAAACATAAATGATTTTAAGGATAAAATAATTTAATGTTCTTGTGTTCAATATTGTTATTATACAAACCACTATCACTTTTAAAAATAATTCATATAAGAATAAACAAAATTATTTATTCTTTAATGAAATATTGTATAAACATATGTTAATAAAGTATTAAATATGTTAACATAAACAAAAAGTTCATAATGTATATAGTATATGTCAATTTTTATATACTTCTTTTAAAATTTTTTTGATCAAATATTGATAAAACTCACATATAAAAATATATATATTTATATGACGAATAAAAAGTAAATAATAATTATAATAATAATATATTTCATATTATTGCTAAATTAAAAGTAAAATTGATTTGACACATATCATTACCTGTTTAGTTTAGGGGTTACTATTGAAGAAATTCAAAAATATACCTAAATTGAAATGGATATTCTAATTTTATTCAATTTCTGAAAACATTTCATTTCAACCCATTTGGATCACTTTAATTTCACTTTATACCCGAATTAAACTTTTAACATTTTATATCAATAAAAATCAACTGACAAATGGGAGATTACTCCCTAACCCTTCGTGCCTCATTACCCAAATCGAAACCCAACTCCTCACCTTCCCATTTGAGACCCAACTCATCTTCCTCCTCGACTTCTCCTTCTTCACCGAAATTGGCCCTTCTTTTTCACTCCTTCACCGGAATTCCTCCCTTCTCCCACTGTCATTACCGCACCCCCTTCCTTTCTTCCCTTCTTCCCTTCTTCCACAAACACCATTACCGATCCTTCTTCAACAGTGCGGATATACAACGATCGCCGGTCCGACTCCACTTCTTGCCGATCACCTCATTGTCGCTGACACAACATTCCCGATAGGTTTTCTTCACACTTCAACCTTGATTTTGTGTTGAATATGCTCGAATGTTAAGCTTTGGTAGTTGGCAAAATGCTGAGCATTATTTTACAGTGTATTGACATTGTATTTTTGTCTTTTGAAAGCATGATTTTGATTTAAAAGCGTGAAATGTACCGAATGTACTATTGTTTAACTTTGATTTTGTAGTTGTTGAAAGATAAATTAAATTGTGTTGTATTGTGCATGTTTGTGAGTTTGAATACTTGGGTTCCGAATAGAAATTTTATGTTCCGGAATGATTTGACCGTGTCTCGAAATGGTTTCTGTGTGTCTCGAAATCTAATGACTGTCTCAAAATAATAGCATCAGTTATGTTCTAGAAATAGTATCGGTTGTGTCTCGAAATGTTGCGTTGTATCTCGAGACACAATCGATAGGATTTTGAAACACAATCAATACTATTTTTAGAATGTAGCCGATACTACTTCGAGACACAGTCGATACTAAGTCTAAGTCTCAAATAGTTTTGTTTGTGTCTCAAAATATTATCAGCTGGTTCCAAATAATAATAATAATATTATTATTAATTAATTCGAAAGTGATAGTTAATATTTTCAATGTTATAGTTCAGAGTTAATGTTTTTTTTTTAATAAATAAATATATTATAATTAATTATATTAAAAGTCCTTTTATTCGTTTGTAGCTTAATTTATTTAATTAAGCAATACTCATTTGGGTAAAGATTTATAAATTTTTTGAACTAATAAATAAGAGATAGGTGTTTGCCCTAAAAATTATACTTTAAATTTTAGATAAGACGTAGATGCGATAACTTATTATTTTTCCTTCTTTCTCAATGCAATTTTTCTAATTAGGATATATGAAATATTTTTTAACCTGTTTACAACAAGTATTTTGGAGCGTAATTTATTTATTATAATCCTAAAAAAAAAATCAGGCTTAACTGAACGATAATCTTTCTAATCATTGTTTCCTTGGTTCCTCTACTATAAAGATATGGACCCCAACCGTCGTACCTTTCAGCACCGACACGATCTTGTGGTTCCTACAAGGAACACGCTTAGAGCACATGCCAAGTATACTACCATCAGATATACAGTTGCCATGCTAAGGCGCCATAGGACACTAGAGTGTTTTCGTACGGGCCCCTTCTAGTACATGGTGGATTTTACCCATTACCATGGAGTCTACAATGCTAGGGCTTCCTTGCATATCTTCAAACAAGAGGTCATTTTGGAGGGTGTGCAGCCCGACGAGATGTGGTTCTTCATTGGGGGCTAGTGACACCGACTGGGCAGCCAGGAGTATGCTTTCCTCATCGATCTACGTTATAGGAGAGTAAACCAACACATTATTGAGAGGCCAATGACGTCCATCACTACCATCGCTCGATTGATTGGGATCAATCCAGTTACACACGATGTGGTCTTGGAGAGGTGGCAGGCCATGGTAGTGGGAGAGCTGTTAGTGATGCCCTCAGATTGGCATATGACATCATCATAGGTCACTGGATACTCACCCGAGAGCTATCTGCAGCTATCCCCTTCTATGTATGCAGGATGTTAGACGATCTGGAGGCTGCATAGTCGTTCCCCTAGGGAACAATTGGGTGGAGCTTGACGGTGCACTTTTATCGACAGGCCTTCGGAAAGGACAACTTCAAGAAGAGACACTTGTATGACAACTGTTGGCTGTTGCTAGTAAGTTTTAATAATATTATTTACATTCATATATCAATGATGTTTTTTAGACTCTCTAAATACTGATTTGACTTTTTTTTTAATCTTATCTTTAATTAGTGGTGGGCATATGATAACTTCCCATCCCTGCATCCTTAGTTGTCTAAGGATGCCCAAGATGCTGCTAGACGTGGCACTTCCCACCTAGATTCATGATGCCCAAGGTGCCTTGGCCTTTGACGGCCTCAGTTTGGCCCCTTAGTTGACTAGGGCCAGATGTTTGATGTGGTAAGTGAATACGTTATCAATGTTCACTTTCATTTTTAAATTAGATAATATCACTAAATTAAATTGCTAATTACAGGCTCGTGCTAGCTTCCCGTACATCGAGCCGAATCAGGTAGAGCGATAGTAGTTGTATTGGGCCGATTTCACCTGCCTCTCCCATGTTGCATTGACATGTTGGGGTAATTATCTGCCCAACTCATTCTGGGAGGTATGTGGATAGGGATCGCCAGTTCAGCCGATCGATGAGGTTATACTAATCACAATTCCCAAAATTTAAGTTAATTTTGTATAATGCTAATTATGAAGACCATAATTACTTTACTTTTATTTTATTTTAAATCCCACATCTTGATGGAGATTCGACTGAGGGGAGGATTGATTGAGATCTTTCGATGATTCCTACGAGATTCGATACTATCCGGCAGATGGTATGTATCTCATGAGATTTTAATTACTTTGCTGGTTTGCTTGTCTTGTTATTAGGTTATGAGTCTACGTATCAAGGCCACACGGTTAAGCCTTTCGGCTAAGGAGCGGACAAGCAAGCATCCATCTCCCAGCCTGACTCGATGGGAGAGGAGTCAGTGTTAAGTATGTACCTTTTTTTATTGAAATAAAATACTCGAATCTCATAGTATGTAATCTAACTAGGATTTTTAATTACAGTCTCCTATGATGACCGATCTTCTCAAGGCCATGGTTGAGGTCCTTTTGCATCAGTATGAGGACTAGGCCATCTAGACACATGATAAGATCCTTTAGCGACTCATGCACATCAAGGCGATGCATGTTATGGTCGTCGAGCAGCTCACGCATATCGAGCATCACCTCGATATGGTGGAGAGGGATGACAGTCATGGAGGTGATCCACCACTACATGATTCTCCTTCTTGGGAGCTAGATACAACCATGCCCCTTAGGGGGTTAGGCACTCCATTGACCGATAGCCACCCCTCTTCGGGCATCTCCTATAGTCCCCGACGACACCATCCAAGAAAATTTTTGGTCATAAATTCTTGTTCATTTTGGTTACTATATTGTATCTAATTTTTTATTTTATTCACATCGATCATTTTTTATATAGTAGATCGATGCACTTATCAGTCGGAGAGAGGATTGAGTAGATCTACCTGCTTTGGCATCTCCTATAGTCCTCAACGATACCATCTAGGTAAATCATAGTAAATTCTTATTCATTTCTTTTATTGTATTTTATTTAATTTTTAATTTTATATAAGTCGATCCTTTTTTAAATAATATATCGATGCACCTGTTAATCGGGGAGAGGATCGATTAGATCCACCAACTCCGGTAATTAGCAATCTTACTACCCCTCAGGAGGTAATTTTATAGTTAGTGATTCTCGTTCATTTTTTATTATATTTATTTACTTCGTATGAGTAATTCTTTTAAATTACTATTCATTCTTATTAATGATTCATTTTTACATTCTATTAGGAGCTTGGTCGTACACTTCTGACAAAGGCCCCAACTGTAGGTGTATGATCGATCACCTTTCACCGACCTGACTCACCATATCTAGTCAACGAGGCCAAATAAGAAGTCGAGGACGAAAGCAGCAAGGACGGCTCAAGTGTTGGAGTTGCAAGGGGAGATTACTTGTACTATGGAGGGGCGAGAGGTGCAGGGAGGGATTCCAGCTGGGTGACCCCTACACCCTCAAATTGTTTCGGTTGGATGCCTTCTGCAACACCTAAGATTCAGTGAGGTATTTCATTTTCTTTTTGAATTTATTTACATTTTACAAATTTCCCATTTTATACTCTAATTAAGTTTTTCTCATAGGAGCTTGACCCCAGGGGTTGGGGGGAGGGGTCCTTGTTATTTGTCGGGATGACCTCAAAAAGGTCAAATCTATAGAGGGCCTGGTCTAGGATGATCACTGGGATCAGTTTATGAAGGGGTTGTGGAGAGCAGCGAGGGGGAAATCACAGCTTTACCCCTATCGAGCCCGCTTCACTCTCCTTTTCGTAAGTATTTTAAAATAGTATTGGTCTTTATTTAATTTACTCAAGTTACAATATATGTATACAATTTTGATTTTTAACCGGTTCAATTTCTAGCACATTCTCTGAGGTGTGTGGGAGATGACCAGGGCATCTCAGCAGGAGTCGAGGGCCTATGACTTTGATGCCTTTATCACTAGGTGGGTCAGGGGAGATAAGAACATGGGAGAGGTAGCATGGTGGGAGACACAAGAGATATTTCACTTTCTTTTTCTATAAAACTAAATTATGGTTTATGTATCATTAATTGATTTAATATTTGCACTTTATATATAGATCTTGACGCCCTGTTGCCTAGGTCTTCGATCACACTGTATGATCTGAAACCATTTGCCGCGGCAAAGGTATCTTAATTGGACCTGATGGAGTTAGTCTGTTTGCTGATGCCACAACGTTTGCAGCAGGCTAGCTATTATAGTACGACGGGATGCCTTCTAGCTCAGAGGTTCACTGCGGCTTTGCTTGACCACCCTGATGCAGTGATGCACCCCATCCCTATTCAGCCAAACAAGAGTAGCTACGAGGCTTGCATCTGCTACTACATGGCATAGCTGATGATTGGGCAGTTTAAAGACATGCCTGGCTTGCCTTGTAGACCCTCTATGGATCAACTCATTAGGGATAAGATTTATATATTTATATATAAATTATATATATACATATATTGTAAATAATATATTGGGGATAACTCTATATTATGTAAATTACATATGGTATTCTTGATTTCTATCGTATGTTAATTCTATAACATTTAATTCTATTGTATGTTAAATTCCATACAAAATTAACTAATTAAGTTTCCATAAAAAGATTGGTTTGGAAAAAACTTTTAAAAAATTAACTTAAAAGGATTCCATAAAACCTTTGTAAAATTAACATTTGCAGGATTCATTTAAAATTAACTTAATAAAAGCTTCAAAAAAATCAACTTATTGAAAAAATTAGTAAAAATTAACTTGAAGACCAAAACTCTGGTGAAGATCGAAACCCAAATTCAGATTGAAACCCCAAGTGCAGATCGAAACCCTGGTTGAAGACCGAAACCCTCAGTAAAGACCAAAACCCCCAGTGCAGACCGAAACCTTCAATGCAGACCAAAACCCTCAATGCAGACCGAAACCCTTCCCGGTGAAGACCAAAACCCCAAGTGTAGACTGAAACCTTTCACAATGTAGATCAAAATTCTCAATGAAGACCGAAACCACAATTACAGACTGAAACCCTTTCTAGTGAAGACTGAAGTGCCGAGGGTAGACCATTCTCGAAATCCAAGTAAAGAACTTTGAATTCTTTCTTCACCATTTTCCTTCCCTTCTTCTATGACTTCTTCTTCTTCTTCTTCACTGCGATCCTTTCTTCTTCTCTTCTTCCTCACTTCCTCTTCACCAAAGCTCACCTTCCTTTTTCGCCACAGTGGTCGATGATCAAGCCTGTCCAAACTCCACTTCAAGCCATCACCCTTGTTGTCATCTTCACTACATTTTCGGGTAGGTTTTTCTTCACACTTGATCTTTGATTGTGTGTTGAATATGCTAGAATGAAATGCGTCGAAACATGATTTTACAATGTATGTTTGTACCAAAATGCATGATTTTACAGTTTCAAAGCTTGAAATGTACCAAATGGATGCTTTGTTTAACTTTGTTCTAGTAATTGTTGAAAGCATGGACTAAACTGTGTTGTGCTATGCACATCTGAGATTGAATACTTGGGTTGAAAATAGTGGGTTAAGAATTGAAAATCTATGTTCCAAAAAGATTTTGGTGTATCTCGAAATCACAAATCCAAGTCTCGAAATGTGTTTAGGTTTTTTTTTTCTTCTGTTGTATTTGTCCTAATTTATTCTTCAAATTTCATGACTGCAGAAGAAGAAGAAGAAATATGGTCGAGAATGGAGTTGAAAGAAATTTGGCCGATCTTCCTATTGAAGTGTTGGAGTAGATTGTTTCGAACCTCTAGATTCTTGATGCAGAAAACTTCAAGTTAGCATGTACCTCATGGAACAAAGTAAGGAAGGCCTATCAAGCTGACTAGTTTGCTTTTCGTTGTACAGAAGGACCGCTTTTGTGGGATGGTTTTGAATCTAGGTTGGGGTGTAGCTTTATGCCTTCGGGATGAAAATATGAAGTAGAGATAATATACAATGTTCTTATTGGTTCTGTTCAAAATTTGAAAATCTTTTATTGGAATCATAATTGTTATTCTGTTGGATTTTCTTGCAAATGGTGTTGGATGTGGCTTCCGTATTCATTGTGTTTGAACAAGTTAGACAATCGTGGCCAAAGAAGAAGATTCAATGACAAACATATAATTTAAATTAAATGATAAATTCATTGTTTGTTAAAATAACATTTACATGCCATGAACAATGTCAACACTGATAATGCCTTCATAAAAATCCACACTCTCATCAAAGACATTGATCTCAACATTAAAAAAATTTGACCTAACATTCCCCACCGAGTACCCCTCTCTAGAAACTCAAGATTATTGTGCGGATATTGGATTAGATATGGACACTTCATGATTTAAGTTAGCCGATGTTGGATCATTTTCTTCTGGATGTGGGGCTCCTGTGTCGTGAGCATTTCGACAGGTGAGATGATTATGTCCTTTTCTCTTGCATATTTTATACCTTTTTCTTTGACGGTATTGTTCGTTTCAAGAGAGGAAGCTCTTGCGGTCTTTCAACAAATCTTTTGCCAATAAGAGGATTGACATCCACGTCATTCATACCTGCAATTGAATTCAAAGATGAACACAAGGGTATAGGCTGTATAGAAGGTGCATATGCCATCATTAGTCAAATGAATGACCATGACAAAGAGTGTAATAGTGAGCCCCATTTTTCTTATAAAAAAGATTTAAGGTAAATGAGTTGTAGAAATATTTAATTACATGTTAAAACAGAAAACAAAAAAAAAAAAACAAAAAAATAGTCAATTTCGAGATTGACCACTTGTGTCTCGAAATTGACCTGTATGTCTCAAAATTGACATGTACATCTCGAAACTGACAGTCTATGTCACAAAATGGACCATTTTTATTTTCTTAAATATCTTTGATTCTCGAAATTTCACCAGTAATTCACAAAATTGACCAGTGTGTCTCGAAATTGACCAGCTGTGTCACAAAATGGACCAAAAATTTTCACTGGCAACAGCAATGGCATGTTTGCAAAGGTATGTCTTTCATTTCCCATCTCCGACATCCACAGGTCTTTTGGACGATATCCACCACAACATTTGCTTCCTTTGGTGGATTTCCTACAACATATTCCTCTCTATCTCGGATGGATGTAGTTCGCAACCTTCAAAGCTTCTTTCTCAATTCTTTCCACAGCACGCTTGATGATAAAATTTGGCATTGTAGCTACTACTTCTCAACGTTCGTTGAATCAAACTTGACACAAACTTCTAAAAAACTCATGTGCGGATGTAATGGGCAACTTCTGAACTTTCTTAATCTCTTGGTTAAAGGACTCCACGATATTGCTCGTCATTTGGTTGTTGTGACTGTTTAGATAGTATGCAGGTGACCAAGTTGGGCGTTTTACCACAATATCCAACCAACGATGAACTCCGGGATGCATATATTGAATGTCTATAAAATAGAAGTCACATGTCCGCTTGTCATATTCATATGCTTCATTTTTAAAAAGGATTGCAGCTCGAGGATTTTTGCACTTCGTCTTTAAGTTTTCCTTCAAATGCTAAATAGCAAAAAGCACGTGGAACCTTGAGATATATTGTTCTCACATCGTGCAATATTCGTTTGTGTTGATTACATACAATAACCAAATCATCCTGCAATCCATATGCAATTTGGAATCTTCTCAAGAACCATTCCCATGAATCATTGCCCTCCTTCGAGCCAACCCAAAAGCAGGGGGGAAAGTTTGCTCATTTCCATCCTCACAGACAATTGCATAAATTTGGCCCTCACACACATCTTTTAAGTGTGTTGCATCTATGATAATTACGGATCTCATGTTCTTGAAACCCTCAATCGAAGGACCAAATGCATAGAATGACTTTAGAAACTGCTCATCTTGTGTATGTATACTGGTCACTGTCCGAGGCATTACATACTCCGATATGTGGAGGTATGACTGTAGCTGTTTATGAGTTTTCTGGAGTTTCATAGACTATGTCGTTTGCACGTTGTAAAGATCGCCAAGCCTTGGTGTTTTCGAGCTTCACACCATAGTTCTCAAGCATGTCTTAAATCAAATTTTTGGGGGGTGTGATTCGCATCGACGAGTTTACTAGCCTACATACGACCAATCGTTGCTAAACTTACATTCTTGTTTTGGCTTTGCTGCACAGTTTAGATACAAGTGTAAGTTGAGACAAACTTATGAATAACCCAAATTTGCCATCCAGTTCTACAATGTGCAAGTATCATGAAAATACAATATTTTTGGTTCTCACATTGTGCCTCAAATCTTCCCTTACCTGAACGTACTACGTAATACGGAAATCGGTTATCAAGTGAGTATTGACCGACTGTTGCTGCCAATTCATCCTTATTGTTAAAGACTACATCCTTTCCTATAAAACCCGCAGGTGGAACAGTATCGTCTTCCCAAAAATGCACTTTTTCGTTGTCATTCCAAACCTTATATGTAAACTGTGTAAAAGGGTCTGATATAAATTGCTCAAATGGAATCACCTGTCTCATCCCATCGTCGAAGTTGTCATCGTCATCATCACCATCATCCTCAACACTGGGAATATGTTCTTCATCATATTCATAATCATCTTTTGTGCGAATATTTCCGGATGTCCCCGCTTCATCATTTGCATCAATAAATTTGTCCCTTGCAAGATCATTTGGACCAGATGGGCAACACTGTCAGTATCACCACCGATGCCACCCTCATAAGCTCTTTGAATTTTGTTCACGACCACTACTTTAGGATCGCCTTCCCACTTCTAATAGATGATGCCATATATGTTTTCAATGTCCATTAATTTAATACTTCCATTAGAAAATTTCGAAGTAATTGAAATTTGTATGTCAAACTAGTTTAGATCAATCTTCATGTAGTTTGCCATAGTTCTCCTAAAATCTTCGTAGTTCACTTCGGATGGTACGACTACTGGACGCACCCTTCCACTTAGAAAACCCTCGTGAGTAGCAAATCCTAATGTAATCCATTTCTACAGACAACATAAAGAAACCTATTCAAAAAATGACCATTGAATAATGAAAAAAAAAAAATTATACAAAGGAGGGGAAGGACAGAATCCCCCCTCTCAAGAACTGAAACCCTCCTCTCAAGTCTCAAAATACACTTTCTAAAGATCGAAAACGCCTTCTTGAGTCTTGAAATTGCCATTTCAAGAATTGAAACCCCCGACATCAAGATCGAAACCCCCATTCTCGGGAGATCGAAACCCCATATCAAGGACCGAAACCCCCTTCCCAAGACCAAAAACCCCCTTCTTAGGAGATCGAAACCCTTCTTCCTAGGAGATCGAAACCCCCTTTCTAAAGATCGAAACCCCTCTCATGTCTTGAAATCCCCATCACTAGGGATGAAATTCCCCCAGTTGGATTGAAATATCTGGAATCTCACTTTCCTTCCTTCCTCCTAACTACTGCTAAAATCTATGCCAAAAAAACAACGTAGAACGAACAAACCTAAGCTTCCAAACACCAATGAAAAATAACATATAGAAACAAACCAAATAATGAACCTCCGAATACTCCCCACTTTTGTCTTCTTGGTTTCGAAAAACAAAAAGCATGAACTTAACGACCGAAAATAATAAAAAAAAATTGATTTTTTCCTTTCTCTTCGATAAGGAAAGGGTTCTTGAAGCAGTTTTCTTAGTTATTGTTTGAAACTTTTGATCAAATAAATGATGTTATTTATGGTTTCTTAAATTCATTTTTACAGATTGTTGGGTTTGGTAATTAGGTGCGTTGAATGCTGAGGGGTAAATAAATACACGTTAAAGGAAAATAAATGTTAAGTTTTTTTTTTTTAAATAAAAAGTCAAAATGGATATATAATGAAAGATTAATTTTAGATTAGAGTAACGTATGAAATATTGTGTGAAGATTCTCCACGCTGTTGCCGCTCGTCTTACCAAGTAGCCGTTGTTGCTGCTCAAGGAATGATTGTGAATTTCTTAGCCAATAAATTTTAGCAGGTGCACAACAGTTTCCTCTTTTTTCTCCTCCTCTGTCGGCTCATAATTGAATACCTGTGTTTAAGTTGAATCCTAGGATGGTTCTGAAGGCTTGACATCATCAAGTACTGGGACACCTTTGTTTCTGTGGCTACGTCCTCAAACTTTTGGAGCCTCTGGAGCTGCTAGTTCGGAGAGATCAATTAAAGGGCAGGGGCTTCTTCTTTTATAAGATTGGTATCTGCTTCTTCCTTTGTACTCTGCAGTTCTTCTTACTTGGACCCTGTGGGACTTCATCTCCAGACTCCTGCTTCAGATTTATACTAAACCTTGTTCCCCTGGTATGTTATTTGTTATGGTGACTTTGCTACTGCTGTGAATAGAATTGATGTTTGTTTCTATATTTATCCCCCTCATTCAGATGTTTCTCTTGGGTGCAATTTTTTGTATTCTATGCAGTATCGATTGATTGCTTGCTTACCACGTTTTCATATGCTTGTTTCGTTCATAGCCACTGTTTCCACTGAAATGATACGGTTACTCTTCGTCTAAATTATTTTGTTTGCTTCCGCCTCTTTTATCTCTCAACTTCCTTTCCTCTTTGTGACTTTGGTTTTATTTTCTGTTTGCCCCTCATGTATTTTTGGATAAGGACCAGATGTCCTTTGACAAATATACAAGCTAAACACTTGGCCTGTAAATTTGCTTCTCTGATGCACAGGTATTAAATTTGCTTCTTTGATGCAAAAGTACTCCAATTGATGTGATTTCTTAGAAGCTGAAGTTTTAGGGTTCATGTTCATCAAAACACACCAATGAAATTGTAGGACTCATCATAAGATTCAAGGCTAATTAGATTGATCTTTGTTGGAAATCAACAACAACAATCAATCTCTTGATTTGATAGGCTAAACAATACCTTAAACCAAAGTGATTGATTACCCTTAAGTGTAATCACCTAAGAACCCTAAGAAGAGCTCATAAGAACACATAAAAATGTTAAAGTTTGATCTTGAAATTTGATTCACTCTAAGTGTTTAGTTGTTTGTAGGAAAGTTAGCTAAATATTACACAGAAGCGAGTATTTATAAGCAAAGGTCAAAAGATATTAATGAAAATAAGTGAAGGTCTCATTTGCTCTTGGCTGGCCGAGTTTGACTAGCGCCAGGTTGAGCTTCGGTGGCAGCACTGGATGTTCTCTGGAAAGCCTTCAAACTTTGTTGTCAAAATAGCTCTTTCACCAGTGCAAGGCATGGAGTTAACCGGTGCCAGTTGTGATCGCCGATCCTTCTCGGCGTAGCTGAGATTTCAACTTGTGTTTCATTCTCTTGCTTGGTCCTTTCTTCCTTGACTTTTCTCCACTTGATTGCACATCTGTCTAAGGCCTTGAGCTTCACTTGAATTCTTCTCAAATCCATGAATCATATGATCATTGTACCATCTCTCGTTAATTGCTCTTCATCATCCATTGATTTCCTCTCGAAGATTGTCTTGTTCATATGCCATCTATGTCTTCTGAACCCTTGAAACTTCATACTTGTATTTGAAATAAAAATCTTTATATTTCACCCTCATTTCATAGAACATGAGAGATCATCACTAGAAGGCAACCATGAGTTCTTATACTTAAAAAATGGGTCTTTATAAATACATTTTCTTCCATGAATCTTCTCTTCATTGAACTCCTCCATAAATGACTTCCTTGATGATTCCATTAGTGATATGATTGAGCCTTGGTATCCCTCACAAAGTGTATACTTCTAATCATCTGAAGCACTCATACAGTTATTATACTAAGTTAAAAATTTCTTGGATCCTTTGCTATCCATGCACATATTCATATTTTTCTTCTTAAAGGTAACTACCATAGTTAGGAATTCATATTTGAGCTCTAAATTCAAGTTTTGCTCGGGCTATGATTAAAACAAAAGAAAAGGGTATATAGTTGAGATGACAAAAATAATTCATTCAGACCAGCAACTGTATAATACCATAATTGAAGTATTGAACGCATAAAAATGCACTAATATGAAATGGCTGCATCTAGCACCCAAAACCATATACAGATTAGCAGATTCAGTTCTTTGCCAAATCTGACATAAATTAAGGTTTCCCCCAAATTTACAATAAATCTAACTTTCTTTGCTCCTTATTTCTTTCAATGTGAAGCATCAAAAGGAATTTAATCATATAAAACAAGACCATCTGAAACTTGTACAACTAAAGGTAAAGTTCTGTGTAATTGTAACAGATTGCAGAACAAGATGCAGAAAACAAAATACCTGACTTGCAGGAAGTAGAAATCAGATTACCCATTCTTATGTTTCATTTGTTCCGTGTATGCACTTGAAATAGTGGGCCTGAATATAGTTCAAAGAAATTTAACTGTGCTTTATTTGGTTATGCTTGGCACTGATTGGTAGAGATATATTGGTGTTAAATTATTTTATGTTACTTGCAGGACTTTGGAATAGGGACAAGTATATAGACTCCTTTTATGAGTATCTTCTAAAAGTCACAGAAAGTTCTGATTAAGGCCACTCGCCGGAGTTTCCGGTTGCGAATAGAGGTACGATTTCTGAAAGCAAATTTTATTTTCTGGGAATAAAGGATATGATAATGAAGTTATTGATATCAGATTTTTGAAACCTTTGGATCTCTATAATGTTGGGAATTCTATCAAGAAAACTCAACATGTGCTTATTGTGGAGGAATGCATGAGAACTTGTACAGGAAATTCTTTTCTTTTCCTAGTTAAGCCTCTTGGCTAATGATTTTTATGGGTATCATATTATAAATCACACTCAATGCAAAGTTTGGTTATGAACAAATTGTATCTCCGAGCATGTTAATTTAAAAAGAAGCATACAGTTCTTGCACTAATAGAGTTTCATAATCCAAATCTGTACAAATACTTGTATGGTTGCCAATTACAAGGGTCACCTATTATGATACCAACCTCAAGTTAACAACAATGTGCTTCAGGCACCAAGCTGTACTGGAATAGATTAAAAAATTTTATGGCAAAAAGCTATTGCAAGTTTGCAGTTGCATTGGTTCTGTGGTAATGGAAGATACCTTTGTTCTTGGCCTAGCCGTGAGATTTGGGTTTTGTTTCAAGTGACAGTTTTTACTTTCTGCATTATTCATATCCAAGGAAAGTCAGCTTTGGACTTTTTTTGCTTTTTCGTCATGATAGGAGAAAATCCCATAGGAGTTTGTTATGGAGCTGTAAGCATTGTTAATTTTTGTCTTAAGACTGCATAGTAAGTTTCCACATAAATGATTTGAGGTCAAGTTCCTGTTTTGTCTGTTTCCTTTATATCAGGTCTTTATCTTTAATCTTCCATAAAACAGAGTAGAAACTGAATGCACACAACCATCTACAGTTTACTGTAGTTGATTTTGCAGTTCTCAGTGTTATTTATCAAATACATAAGCCTCTAGGCATCAGTGGCAACTCATCTTTCAGAATAATCAAACTTATTTGTAGTGCACTTAAAACCTCTGTTTGTGATAGAATAAGTCATTTGGCCTTGAAACATCAAAAGATTGACTTAAAGCCTCTGTTTTCAGCTTTATCTACCTCCATTAATCTTGAGTATATAAGCTTGACCCCGATTATCATGAATGACATAAGGAGATCAGAGGACAGCAGGTATAATTTCCTGGTGCATCCCTCTTATTTATGTGTAGCAGGAAAGAAGCCTTGTGCTCATTTGATTTTCACTCTTACAGTACTTATTAAAGAGTCTTATTTCTACTCATCATGCTTTTAATTACATTGACCTTGTATTACTGTAGCATGTTACATGACCATTCTTGATCTTGATCAAAGATTTTAGGCATTTCTTTTTTATCTTGTGTGCTCAGGTTGGCTTCATATCTTTGATCTTTCCATGCTACCTATGCTGCTGGATTAGCTACTGGTGTTTGGTCTGAGGAGGAGTTATGCTCTTTAGCGGAGAAACAGAAGAATGCCACCATCTTATGTTCGGTTTTAAGTTCAGAATTGAGGAAGAAAGGGATTAAGCTGTACCCTGGCAACACACTAAGCAATTTTTTGCAATGTATGAGAACAAGGGATCCTCTTTGTATTACACTAGGACCCAATTACAGCGTGCTCAAAACGAAAGACTGAAGTTAGCTGACACAATGCATTTTGTATTTCTTTTGGTTGATAGATAGCAAGTAATTATATTGCCCCCCCTTCTACCAGATGTTTTTTGGATATGGAAATCGGAGGGAACAATGTAGATTGGCATTTCTTCTAAGCTTGTCTGAGCTAGGTTTTTTTTTGGTGTGTGTAAAGTTATCTCGTATATATATATATATATATATATATATATATATATATGTAGCCGGTTTGTTTTCTTCTATGTAAATTTCCATGTTTTTGCAATTGCAGATATTCTTTCTTTATAACTGAGTGGTTCTTTGAATGGAGGAGGAAGTTAAGTAAGATGTTGGGAGTTCAAAATGCCATTGCATTACAATATCATCTTCTAAAATCTCATGTTGACAAATTCTTGCATTGATTGATGAAAAATATGTATCATAGTTGTTATTTTCTTTGCTCTTTTATCTGCCCGTAATTGCTGCATCAAAAGGAACCAAAGGATATTGATGGGAGAAACGGGTACGATCTGGATAAGTCAATTTAAACGGGCATGATCCAGATAGAAGTCAACCTAAATGGACTCAGGGCTCCAATCCTCAATACCTAAAAGTTAGATTCACAAAAGTCAACAACGATAGGTGGGCAAAGACTGCTACCACTGACCTCCCAGGTCACCAACCAACCAAATGAGTTCGAGAGAAGTTCTACCAGATCGTGACCTTCGACCTGGTGGACTCCAATCCATCTCATACATCTTTTATGCCACGACTAAATTATGCGTGACTCCTAACATCTCCCATGAAACTACAATCACTCAGCAGGACCTCTCAAAAGAGATAGTCGAGATCCTCTACTTCCACAAACAGGTTGCGAAGTTGGTTTAAATTTTGATTAGTGAGTTTGTAGCTCTTGATAGAGTTGTGAATGGCAAGATACTCAACCAAGGGAAACTCCACGATTCTAGGAGCAATGGGCGGGATATGATATAATCTCACATTTATCCTAAATGCCTACTGTCACGTAATAGAAGAAAACTTATCAAATGATAATCAGTCTACGAACAAGGCTTGTCTTTTTTAGTTAATTACACAAGATTACTCTCATAATACTAACTTAGATATCGGAGCTCTTCCTCGGGTAATAGCGCACTCCTGTGACCTGTTTACTTTCTTCTCAGGTAACTGTCATTGACGTCATCACGGTTTCGAGGTGACCCAGAGTCCACTCTTGAGCTCCATCACTTCTGGTGCCATATGTGGGAACGAACATACAAAAAGCTTGGCTTTCTTCCTTACATCGAAAAAATAAGTAAGCTTGATGACTCAATCGCAGCCAATACGCGTTCAGCCATCGCATTGGGGGAGACCACCCGACAGGTAGCAACTATGCATTGGCGAAACAGTGCTTGAAGGCCCGTTCCTGGTAGAAAGCAATAGTCCAGGGCTGGTTGTCCAACAGGAACAACCAATAGCATCACGGTCTGGACCATCTCAGAGAGCCCAAATGAATCATTCGCTTATGCAAGAGAGGCCTGAACAAAGGCATCCTGACCAAACTACCAACTGTAATAATCCCAGACCATAGAGATTTGGAAGGAGCCAAATATCGATGTTAGCAGACCTATGGGAATGAATGGTGGTAGCTTTAGAAGGAATCTCAGGCAAGTAGAATTATATGTCCACGGGACGTACTCCTGTACCCTCCCAAAGAGATACGTGACCACCCGGAGATCAGGCTATACACCCTCCGCAAGACCAACACTTACCTTTAGAAGCAAGGAATAACCCCCAACATGATGAGGATGCTCAAGGAATAGATCCTGCATAAGAGAGGTCACAGTGGGGAAGAATCCAACCCGTGACTAACCTCAAAGAAACCCTAAGCAACGGAAGGGGTTATGACCTATGAGATAGGCTTAACCAAGCCGCCATGTCATGAGGTCAGAGACAAGACCCTAGTCTTGAAGAGAAGGGGAGCTTGCTACGAACTCCTGTTGGAGAAAGGATACCACCTCGACAAAGTCTGACCAAAACGACAGGCAATAACGCTCGAGGTTTAGCTCCCAATCCACTTAGGAGAGCGACTCCCCCAGCCAATTAGGAAAGAAATGGAGAACAAGAGATAAAGAGTAATGTGGACCTTTCAGAGCCCTTGCCATTTGTCCACAGTATCCGGACTGCTCGGATGCCGCCAGGGTTTAAAGCCCCACACTTGGAGGCAAAATATGATGGCACAAGGGAACCACTACAACACATAGATGCATATGTGTCTTACATGGAGATGTTTGAGTACCCCGACCATGTTAAGTGCAGAGCCTTCCGATCAACATTGACCAAGAAGGCCCAGTCCAGGTTCAAAGGCATCTAGAAGCAAGCATCTCAAGTTGGACACAGTTAATGGAGTTGTTCCTGAAAAATTATCAGAGCAACATGTGGTGTGAGAAAGACATCAATGACCTCTTCAACATTAAACAAAAGTTTTGAGAGAGTACTAGAAGCTACTACACTCACTTCAAGGATGAGGCAGCAGAGATCGCGCAAAAGGATGATGTTATCTACATCACTACCTTCAAGCAAGGATTACAAGAGGGGTATGTAGCCCTCAGACCAGCAAAGGAGCCAGTGAAAACCATAAAGGAGTTACAGTCGCCCTAGAGAAATTGATAAAGGCTAAGGAGACAACAGTCCAAATGAAATTCCTTGGTTTTACCTTAGCCACAGAAAAGGACAACAAGGGTCCCCCAAAAAGCCCTTAGACCTCGCTAAGGGACAGGAAGGACCTCCAGACGAAGGGAGGGACCTCGGACGAGAAAAGAAAGACCATCCTAGACCTCATGACCACCCCCCTCAAGACCTCAGGAGCTCAAATCTTGGTGTTCATAGAAAAGAGAGGTCTCCTAAAGCCACCAAGACCTCTCAAAAGTCTTGTGGCCAAAAGAGACCCTACCAAGTTCTGCCACTACCACAAAGACCATGGCCATCTCATAGAGGATTATTTCCACCTCAAATACGAGATCGAGAGATTGGTTAAGGAGGGTCACCTGTAAGAGTTCTTAGATAGGAACACGACCCAACTAATCCACCTCCAGCGACCCCGCACAATCAGCAACCTCCAATTGGAAAAATAAATGCCATCGAGAGGAGGTCAAAACGGGCTCGAGGGGAAGACTTAGAACCTAACAGTGCCTTTCCAGATTGGTGATTTCCTGGTGTGAAAAATATTGGTAGACACCAGGAGTGCCATAAACGTCTTGTATTAGAAAACATTTGATCAGATGGGGATAAACAGGAGCTCCCTTATAAAGTTGGACAATGCCCTGACCAGCTTCAATGGCAGCACAACCTACGTAGATGGAATTTTGTGAATCACAACTATAGTCCAAGTGAATGAGAGAGAGGTAACCAAGGTCATGGAATGGATGGTGGTCGATGCCCCCAGTACTTACAATGCAATCCTAGGTAGTGGAGGGGGGTAGTCACGGACTTGAGAGCAGAAATTTCTTTGCTAAACTATAGCATGAGGATCTAGTTTGGAGATGCCTGGGTTGTCCTAGAAGGGGATAGACAGCTCGCTGTGGAATGTTACCTCGCTGAAGCCAATGAGGAGAGCTCAGTAGAGCTCAAGCAGGAAGACTGCATTGACCTTCTGAAAGGGAATGATGGTTTCAGAATTCATGCAGCTAGGAGTGGAGAAAAGGTCTTCCACAACCCGAAATTCCATGATAAAGGGATAAAAATAGGAGAGCTGTTACCTCCTAAGGTCAAAAGGAAGCTCGTGGACTCCTTTCAAGAAAACCTGAAGGTCTTCGCATGGCAACCTAGCGACCTTAAAGGGGTGGACTGAAAGATTGCTTAACTAAAGGTCGAGCTCAAGCTTGGGATTAAGCCAGTAAATAAAAAGAAGAGGATCGTTGCCCCTAAGAGAAACAAGGTCACAGCTCGAGAAGTCCAAGCTGTTCTCAATGCAAGGATCTTGAAAGAGGGTGTATATCTGGAATGGTTATCCAACCCAATGGTGGTACCAAAGAAAGAAGGTACGTGGAGAATGTGTTTGTATTTTACCATGCTAAACAAATATTGCCAGAAGGACTCCTAACCACTCCCAAGCATAGACCAGATGGTGGGCTCAACCGCTGAATATCAATGGTTGTGCTTCTTGGATGCTTCTAAGGGGTACCACCAAATTCCAACGGCGATAGAGGGCATGGAAAAGACCACATTCATCACAGAGGTCGGGACCTACTGCCATACCAAAATGTTGTTTGGCCTGAAGAACGTAGGGGTAGAATGTCAGCGAGCTATGCATAAGGTGTTCAAGAATCAACTTAGGAGGAGCATCGAGGTCTATGTGGACGACATTGTAATCAAGTCCAAGACCTATTAGGACATTATTGAGGATATCAGAGAGACTTTCCAGAGGCTGAAGGCTGCCCACATGAAGCTCAACCCTGAAAAATGCACCTTTGGAGTTTTAGTAGGTAAATTCTTAAGCTTCATGATATCAGAGTGAGGCATTGATCCCACTTAGACAAAATAAAAGCATTGTTAGACATGGAACCCCCATGAAACATCAAAGAGGTTCAGAGTCTAACGGGAAAGATGGCGGCATTGGGGTGCTTCATCAGCAAGATGGCAGACAGAGGAGAAAAATTTTATGATGTCATAAAAAAGCCCAGGGACTTCTAGTAGACTAAAGATTGTCAAGCAACTTTTGGCAAACTAAAAGAATTAGGGGGAAAGCCCTTACTGCCATAGAGAAGGTAAACAACTCAATGCTACTAGTTGAAAGGTCAGGTTTACAATTCCCCATTTATTATGTAAGCCGATTGCTCAGAGATCCTGAAATTAGATATTCAGACCTCGAAAAATTTTTGTACCTTATTATTATTACCTCAAGTAAACTTAAGCCTTATTTTGAAGCTTATCCAATAAGAGTCTTAACCAATTTACCATTAAAGCAAGCTCTGCCAAAACTTGAGCTATTAGGCAGAATGATGAAATGGTCTGTCGAGCTCTAGGGACATTAGATCTAATTCGAGGCAAGGAAAGCAATCAAAGTTGAAGCTCTCTCAAATTTTGTAGAAGAATGCACAAGAGTTTCACTTGAGTTCACAAGCACTTGTGAAAATAATGTCTGGACCATGTATAGAAATGGTTCCACGAAAAAGGAAAATTCACGGGCGGGAATAATACTGATCAACCCTAAGGGAGTGAGAATCGCTCACTCTATGAAGTATAACTTCCCAACCTCGAATAACGAATCTGAATATGAAGCTCTCTTAATAGGTCTAAGACTCATAAGAGCTTTGAAAGTATAAAAATTGCACGTCAAAACTAATTCACAAGTTATAGCTAGCCAAGTTGTTGGAGAATACAAAGCTAGAGAGGACAACATGATCAAATATCTCCAAAGAGTAAGGGATGTAGTATCTAAACTTGAGCATTTCCTCATCGAGCAAATACCCAGAGAGCAAACTACAGAAGTAGAAGCATTATCAAATATCTACCGAGAGATAGCTGGTACAAAGGCAGAGCTACAAGTGGAACATCTATATTCTCCCAGCATCAACCAAGAGGAGAACTTGGTTATAGAGGACCAGGAAAATTGGAGATATCCAATCTGCAAATTCCTTAAGCAAGGCGACCTCCCACAAGACCTGAAAGAAGCTCGCCAAGTGTGCTGATGGGCACCTTGCTACGTCCTAATCGGAGATGACAAGGTGTATAGAAGGTCATACACATGGACGCTGCTTAAGCGCCTAAGTAGGGGAGAATGAGAATATGTTATTGAAGAGATGCATAGTGGAATATATGGATCAAAAATAGGAGCAAAGACTGTTGCCAAGAAAATCCCAAGGACGGGGTATTATCGGCCTTCAATGGTTTTAGACATTGAGAGAGTCATACGAAAATGCACGAGCTATCAACTACATGGAAACAAATCACATATGCCGCCAACAAGGTATCAATCCATTAATGCATCAGTACCTTTTGATATTTGGGGTATTGACATTCTAGCACCCTTCCCGAAAGGAGTGAGGGGTGTTCAATTCCTAATTGTTGTCGTAGAGCAGTTCACCAGATGGGTCGAAGCTGAGCCAATGGCAATAATTTCATCGCCAAAAGTCCAGTCTATTGTATAGAGGAAAATTCTGTGCAGATTCGGGATTCCCAAGCTATTATTTCTGACAATGGACAACAATTCATTGGCGACCCGTTCAAAACTTTTTGCAAAAACTTGAACATTGAACAAAGGTTAACCTCTGTAGCTCTTACCCAAGTAAGCGGGTTGGCTGAGATTACGAACAGAACCATCCTGGAAGGGCTTAAGAAAAGGCTCTACCAGCTCAAGCTAGATGAAATTCCAAGCTTTTTGTGGGCATACAGAACCACACCTAAAAAAGCTATTGGAGAAACACCATTCAGCCTATGCTTTGGTGCAGAGGCAATAATGCCAATTGAGGTTGGAATGAAGTCCTTAAGACTGATCGAGTATGATTCAGTCTTAACCAAGGAGGAGAGAAGAGCAGACCTCAACATCCTTGAAGAAGTAAAAAAAAAAGCAATGGAGGCTGATAGAATGCACAAAGGGCAAGTAAAAAAAAAAAAAAAAATTTCAACAGAAGAGTGAAAGAAAAGTATTTCACAGTTGGAGAAATGGTCAACAAAAGGTCAAATGTTTTGAAACAGGGATAGTTAACCAAGCTACAGGAATGATGGGAAGGACCTTATATAGTCCTAGAGGTTCACAACTTAGGGAGCTATAAGCTCACTGATCTCGAAGGATGACAACTTTTAAGACTTCGGAACATTTGCCATCTAAAAAAATTCTACGCTTAGAGCTTCTCAGACGCTACAGACCTCGCAAAATCGTTAGTTCAATTTGAGAAATTGTTTGCAAAGGCCTCACTGAATTGCAAGATGACCTTAGCAACCTCTTCAGCTCAGTTTGAACAAGGCATAAATAAAAGATAAGTGTTTTAAAGCTTATGAAGATGTTATTTCTATCTTCATTTCCTTAGTGCTGAAAATAGCTTAATTCATTATCCAAGTTTAGAATGCTAGTGCAAAAGTAAGATACTTGGAAAAAAAAGGTCAAGCTATTACAAAAAAAAAAAGGTAATAAATGGACCTCTAAAATACTCAATTTGAAAGCAAAACGTATTTGGTGTTGCAAATACAAAGGAAAGAAAAACTAGGAAACCCTATGCTATTACAAAGTCTTCCCAGGGTCATCATCATCATCCTCGTCCTCCTCTGGAATGACTCTCAGACCAAGGCCGCTTGAAGGACCTGCAAAGGGACAGACAACATTATAAAGGTCTAAGATAGCCAAGAAATTCAAAAACAAAAGATCAAGTAATCAAGTTAAGTTTAAACATACCTTATGGGCGAGCATAGGCCATAGGAGCAATGTCTAGGACCTTTTTTACAATTTCTGCCTTAATAGGAGCCATCACTAACTCCTTCCCTTTGCCTGAGGTGCTCTCTCCAGTCCGGCAGACCTCAACCAGGACCTCTGCTGTTGCCACATCTTCCTCCGATGTCGGTATAGGATCATCCTGAGTCCAAGGGAGAGGAATAGCAGCATTTGGCTGGTACAGAGCCTCATGGAGCTTAAGGTCAACCTTTAGGTCCCCATTGAGCTCTCGAAGCTTGTCCAAGACCTCTACAAAGAGGCAGAAAAGCTGAGTACAAAGAAGGCCTTCTACGTAATCTATGAAGGTAGGCACTCCTTTAAGCTTATCCATGGAGAGATCGCCTTCTTCATCACACAAAGATTTGAAGCCCCCAGCTGAGCCTCAAGCTCGAGAATGTGCAACCTCTGCTGGTTGTTGAGCTTGAGCAGCTCTTCATTCTTTTCGTCAACCCTTTCCAAGGTTGAGGACCTAGCTTGACTTTCAACCCTGGCCCCATCAAATTTCTTCCTCCACTTTTGCAGAAGGTTGAGCAAGTTAGCAGTATGGGCTTTAGATTTCTCAGCAGCTGCCTTAGCCTCAGCGACTTGCTTAGTCAACTGAGCTTTCTCATCCTGCAGCACAGTGACTAGGGTGGAGAACTCCTGGTCTTTTCTAGCTTTTTCCTCTAGCCTTTTTAGTTGCTTGTCGAGAAGGACATGATTCTACAACCAAGAAACAAAGGAGGTTAGTACTAAGAAAAATTTGAAACAAATCAAGCTACAAAAATAAGAGAAAGAGTTATTGCAGTGTGGAGGGAGGTGGTGAATGTAGCCAACTCTCAGTTAGTGAGTTGCCAGGATATCTCTCAATCAACCTGCAACACGCATCCATCACGAATCAAAGGACTCCAAAACGAGATTGAGGACCCACCTTGAGGTCCCCTTGGCAGCAGGTGTGGCAAAGGCAGCGTCCCCCAACCTTTTAAATGCATTGGCGACCACCTCAGCTGCACAGCCTTGAAATTTTGACCTTGTCCTCGACTTCACTGGCACTTTCCCCTTCCCAGAGGAGCTCACAGGGGCATTCTTGGTAGATTGTATGGAAGGGGAGGAAGAAGAAAGGTTGATCTTGACAGGCCTGAAAGGCAGCAACCTCAACCCCATTCTTTAGGGCAGTCCGAGTCCTATCAGCCACTACCACCTTTTTCCCTCTTCTTTAGGGAATAGGAATCTTGGGAGTAGCAGCAGCGGCGGTAGAGGAACCACCAACTCCTCTTGCAGAGGTCTTGGAGGAAGTAGGCTTCAATAACCAGGAGGTAGTCCTCATTACTGTCAAGAGAAAAAAAAACAAAGAAAAGGAGGCCTTCAGTACAAGACAACAAATCAATAAAAAGAAATTAATCAAAAGCAAGAAATCTTCCTACTAGAAGGGGGAATCCCCATAGCTCCCCTGACCTAAGGGAGTTCACGTTCTGTTGGACTCATTAGTCTAGCAGGGCGTAGGAAGCTTTCAGGCTAAGAAGGAAGAGTACACCCCGACCTTGACGTTGTCAGAGTTTGCAAGGTCGATCGGGATGCCTCTATGTTTCATTTGCTCACTGGACAGGTCAGGGAGCTCATTAAAGAGGGAGTAGTTCAGATTTTAGTCTAGGTAAGGCTTAGACTGGATTAGGTTGTTTTGAAGACGGGCAAAAAAGAAAAATGGCTTCCACTCCCCCACTAAGGACTGTAAGGGACCGACTAACTTATACCGGTGTTGAATTGGAGGTGCCCATTGGAGGCACCCTTGGCTGCTGAGGAGATACCTAGCTTATAGAAGCTCCTAAAGAGCTCCAAAGAAACTGGAACTCTAAAGAGATGGCAGGTTGCAATGAAAGCGACCACAGTTTGGAAGGAACTTGCGATGAGTTGAGCAAGTGGAAACCCCCTAGAAGTACCCCTTTCCACGTCTTCCACATCTTGTACCCCTTCTCTCAACTTAGGAGAAGTAGCTCCTTCTTCTCCAATCGATTTGGAGAATGGGGTTTTTTACTCTCCCCCAATTCTTATTGGAGCTCCTCCTACAACCAGTCAGGCCTATGAACTCTCTAAGGTAGAGGCCAATTTAATATCTTCTTCTCTAAACCTTGCTGACATTTTTGAGATCAGTGGGGAAAGAGGTTTCGCGAAAAGTGACATCATCACCCCTGATGAGGACAAGTATGCATTTAGCTAGCGTAATGGACGTATAGTCCTCTATCACTCTAGCCTTAGTGGAGGCATTCTCCTACCTTTTCTTCATCCACTGTTTCTTGACCTTGCTTACTTTTGGCGGTTTTTCCCTTGCTCAGCTTGTCCCAAATTCCTTTTAGCTCATGGTCGCTTTTATAGTGACCTGCCATCTTTACAGAATCCTAGTCTCCTTAGAGCTCTTTAGGAGCTTTTTCAGGTTAGGCTTCTTCTCAGTCTCCAAGTCTTCTAAAGGGTACCTCCAATTTAATCCTTGGTACAAGCTAGTTGGCCCCTTCCAATCCTCTATAGGGGTATGGAAGCCTTTCCTTTTCTTCGCCCGTCTCCAAAATCACCTAATCCTATCCAAGCCTTACCCGAGTTGGATCCTGAATCACTCCTTCAACAAGCTTCCTGTCTTGACCAGTGATCAAATTGGGCATAGGGACTTCTTAATTGACTTGGTCAACTCTAATAGATTCAAGGTCGGATGTGTTTTCCTAGTCTGGCCTGAAACCCTCCTTCGTCCTGCTGGGCTAGGGAGACCAATAGAGCGAGATCTCCCTTTGGTCGGGCAAGGCTTGGGGATATCCCCTTCAGGTAGGGAGCTTTCCTGACTTTGGTTGACTCCTTTTTATTGATATGTAAATTTGTGCTAACTATTTCTCTTTTTCGTTTTGGCAGCAATGAGGTCCATAGCTTAGTTCTCAAACCTGCTCCTTCTCAAGCTCCTACTGGTGGAGCTAGAGGCACGGTTGGTGTTTTTTCTGCAGCTGCAGTGCCTACAGCTAAAATTCTTGTTCCTCAAGTCAGGGGGAAGCAGGTGGTGGCAGAGAGGACTCGATGTGAATCAAAATAAAGCTTGACAGTATCTGGGATGAAGCCCTCTGACATGCCAATCAAGATCTCGACCACCTCTTTTTCGTTCTCTTCACAGTCAGCAAAGAAAATTCCCCTAAGCTCTTCTGGAAAGAGGAAGGCGCCTGCGATTTCGGAGTCCAAGCCAGCATTCCCGGGGTGTGCCACTGAGGAGGTTGCTACTCCACTGAAGAGGCTAAGGGGTGCTACCCTGGCTGCTCATTCTGCTGATTGGACTGCGAGGTGGGTTCCTTACCATGCCATGGAGTCTTCTGATTCTCTGCTCCATTGGCCACTCTCCCAATCCTTTCTGATGGAGTGCATCCCTTCAGTTGATCGGGAAATCTATCGACAACTGACTAACGAGGAACTTAACAAGTTTAGCACCTCTCTTCACACCACAGTAAGTTCCCGCGACCTTTCATGATTTTGTAATTGACTTTGTTTTATCTTGATCTTGATACTGAGCTCCTTTTCTTTTTGCAGAATCACCTTTTCCTTGGCGAGCGCTTGAGAAGGTAGGCTAAGAAGGTCAGAAAAGACCAAGAGTTCACCTCTTTAATATCTAAGCTCCAGGACACCAAGGCTCGCCTCGAGAAAGTGAATGATGAGCTCACGGCTTCTATTAAGCAGGCAAATGCCTCTGCTGACAAAGCAACCCGACTGCTCTCCAAGTGCAAGATAGAGATTAAGGAGACCAAAGCCAACAGCCAAGCAATGTCTATGGCTATGGAGGAGGCTGATAAGAAGAATTTGGAATTGGTTGACCTTGGCGTCTGGAAAGGGGAGCTCGTTCAGGAGCTCGAGGCCAAACTAGGGGAGCTCCAAGGCCTTTGTGATGAGGATGGCGACTTCTCCATGGAGAAGCTCGAGGGAATCCCTGCCTTCTAGGGGTGTGTGGAGTCTTTGATGTGGCAACAGATGATGCGGTTGTACGTAGAGGCCGTGGAAAAGCTTAAAGAACTCAACCAAGGATGAAAACTGACCCCAAGTTCGATGCTCTACTCGACCATCCAGAGTTGGTCACTCCTCTTCCCTGGGACCAAGAAGGCCGGGATCCTACTTCACTGGTGGAGGTCGCAGTGGCTAAGGTCTTAGCTCAAGTTGGCCAAACTAATAATGGCCCCTCGAGGAAAGGGAAGGAGGTTGTGGTAGTTGCTCCTGAAGCTGAGGTTGTGCAGAGCGAGATGCTTGATGTAGATCCCATGGCCAGTATATCCCCTGAAGGTATGCCTATGTTTTGTCGTGGGGATTTTTTTTTCTCAAATTTTCCATCACCTCGTACATGCTCATTTTTTGGAAGGTACTCGACCTTTTCCAAGGTTTTTGTTCATTTTTAGGTGAACTTCCATCTGACCATGTTGCGGATCTATTTTGCTAGTCCCTTAAGTGTTGCCAGGACAGAGGTGATTGCTGAAGAGAAGAATCCTCAAATGCTCTAGCCCAACAGTCATTCCAGATGAGGATGAGGACGACGAAGACAGCGAGCCCTTTATCTGCCGACAAGGAAGAATGTAGCTGATAACTCTTGAAGTCGATGAAGAAGGAGAAAAAATGTCATTTGTAATAGAATGGTTTTTGAACACTTAAACATTTTATAATTCTGCATCATATTGAATATTTTTTTAGTGGTTGTGGCCTATTTTTTTGATTTCTTTTCCAAGTATCCCGTCTTTGTATTGGCTCTTTGAGAACAACTTTGAAGTTGAGAAAAACAGCACAAAGTATGATCTTGATAAGCCTAAAAAAGAAAAACTTATCTTTTATTCATGTCTTGTTCAAACTAAGCTACGAGGAGTACTGGGGTCTCATTGTATTTCAACGAGGTCCTTTAAGACAGTGTCTAGCTGAATTAATGAGTCTGTGAGGTTTACAACATCGGAGTAGCTTTAGTCATAGAATTTCTTCAAATGGCAAATGTTCCAAGGTCTCAGGAATTTAGAGATGAACGAGCTTATAGCTCCCTTCTTTGTGAACTTCTTGGACTATGTAAGGTCCTTCCCAGCTTTTTGGTAGTTTGGCTAGTTTTCCTTGTTTTCCAACATTTGACCTTTTGAGGACAGTATGTCCAACTTTGAAATGCCTTTCTTTCATTCTTTTGTTGAAAAAACTTGTAACTTGCCTTTTCTACATTCTATCTGCTTCCATTGCCTTGTTTATGACTTCCTCATGGTGGTCGAGGTCTGCACTTCTCTCCCCCTTGTTTAGGACAGAATTATATTCAGCCAGTCTTAGAGACTTCATTTTGACCTTGACTGGCATCACTGCCTCTGTACCAAAGCATAGGTTGAAGGGTGCCTCCCCAGTAGCCTTCTTGGTTGTGGTTTTGTATGCCTACAAAATGCTCGGGATTTCATCTAGCCAGGAAGGTTTATACCCTTCCTTCTCGATCTCGGTGAGCCTTTTCTTAAATCCTTTCAGAATAGTTTTGTTCGTGACTTCAGCTTGTCCATTTTCTTGGGGATGAGCCATAGAGGTTAGCCTCTGTTCAATGTTCAAATTCTCGCAAAAAGTTTTGAACGGGAAACCAATGAATTTTCGTCCATTGTCTGAGATTATAGCTCCAGGGATTCCGAATCGGCAAACAATGTTTCTCCACACAAAAAACTGGACTTTTGGTGATGAGATTATTGCCATAGGCTCAGTCTCGACCCATTAGGTGAAGTATTCTATGGCAAAAATTACTAATTGAACACCCCCCACTCCTTTTGAGAAGGGTCCTGGAATGTCAATACCCCAAATATCGAAAGGTACTGATGCATTCATTGATTGATACCTTGTTGGCGGCACATGTGATTTTTTCCCATGCAACTGGCAGCTAGCTTATTTTTGTATGGTTTTCTCAATATCTGAAACCATTAAAGGCCAATAGTATCCCGTCCTCAGAATTTTCATGGCCATGGTCTTTCCTCCTATGTCTGATCCACATATCCCACCGTGTACCTCTTCAATGACATACTGTCCCTCTGCATGGCTTAAACAATTGAGAATGGCCAGGTATATAACCTCCTGTGCACCTCGTCATCTGCTATTAGGATGGAGCGAGGTGACCATCTTCGCACTTGGCGAGCTTCTTTTGGGTCGTGTGGAAGGTCACCATTTTTGAGGAGCTTCTTTTGGCAATATAGATTGGATATTGCCAGTCTGCTTGATCCTCTATAACCAAGCTCTCTCTTGTTTTATGCTTGGAAAGTATAATTGTTCCACCAGTAGCTCTGTATTTATCCCGACTATCTCTCGATAAACTTTAGATAGTGCATCTACCTCTGCATTTTGTTCTCTAGGAATTTGATCGATGAGGAAATACTCAAGTTTAGTTGTGATATCCCTTAGTCTTTTGAGATATTTGCTCATGTTGTCCTCTCTAGCTGCTTATTCTCCAGCAACTTGGCTGGCTATAACTTGCGAATTAGTTTTAACGTGCAATTTATACACAATTTCTATGAGGTCCTGGACTTGATCGCAATGTCATCCACATAGACCTCGATGTTTCTCCCGAGTTGGTTCTTGAAAACCTTACGCAAGGCTCGCTGGAATTCTGCCCCTGCATTTTTCAGGCCAAACGACATTTTGGTGTAGTAGTAGGTTCCGACCTCTGTAATCAATGAGGTTTTTTCCATGTCTTCTATTGGCATTGGGATTTGGTGGTATCCCTTATAAGCATTCAAGAAGCATAACCACTGATACCCAACTATCTAGTCTACCATTTGGTCAATGCTTAGGAGTGTGTAGGAGTCCTTTTGACAAATACTTATTCAGTGTGGTGAAATCCACACACATACTCCATGTCCCCTCTTTCGTTAGCACAACGACCGGGTTGGCCAACCACTTCGGGTATACCACCTCTTTCAGAATTCCTGGGTCAAGAAGAGCTCGGACCTCTCAAGCTATCACCTTGATTAGCCCAGGAGCAAAGGTCCTTTTCTTCTACTTCACCGGCTTGACCCCTGTCTAACTTTGTGTTCAACAATCTTTTGGTCCACCCCACGAGGTCGCTAGGTTGCCAGGAAAAGACCTTCAGGTCCTCTTGAAAGGAGTCCATGAGCCTCCCTTTGATTTTGGGAGGTAATAATTCTCCTACTTTTATCCCTTTTTTTTTCGATTAAAGAACACCTTTTCCCCTCTGCCGACTGCTTGAATTCTATAATCATCACTCTCTTTCATGAGGTCGATGTAGTTTTCTTGTCTGAGCTCAAGCGAGTTCTCTTCGCTACCTTCGGTGAGGTAGCATTCTGCTGCAAGCTATCTATCGACTTCTAGTACAATCCAAGTATCTCCCAATTGGATCTTCACTCTATAACTTAGTAGGGAGATTTCTACTCTAAAGTTCATGACCCTCCTTCTACCTAGGATTGCGTTGTAGGTTCCTGGAGCGTCGACCACCATCTAATCCATGACCTAGGTGACCTCCCTATCCCTTACGAGGACTGTAGTTGGGACTAGAAGAATCCCATCTGTGAAGGTCATGCTACCATTAAAACTGGTCAGAGTATCCAATCTCAATAACGAGCTCCGGTCTATACGTATCTGGTCAAATGCCTCCCAGTACAGGATGTTCACAGCACTCTTTGTGTCTACCAGTATCTTGCGTACCAGGAAGTCTCCAATCTAGAAAGACACTATCAGCGGCTCTGAGTCTTCCCCTCGAGCTCACTTTGACCTCCTCTCAATGGCATTTATTTCTCCAACTAGATATCGTAGATTTTGCGGGGCTGCTGGAGGTGGGTTAGCAAGTCCTGTGTGCTTTGCTAGAAACTCTAGCAAGTGACCCTCATTCACTAACCTCTCAATCTCACCTTTGAGGTCAAAACAATCCTTCGTGAGGTGGCCACGATCTTTATGATAGTGGTAGAACTTGGCAGGATATCTTTTAGTCATCGGACCTTTGAGAAGTCTTGGCGGCTTCAGAAGTCCTATTTTTTCTATGACAACCAAGATTTCTGCTCGTTTGGTCTTGAGAGAAGTGGTCACGAGGTCTGAGATGGTATTTCTCCACTTGTTCGAGGTCCCTCCTTTCAATCGGAGGTCCTTCCTATCCCTTTTTGAGGTCTAAGGGCTTTTTGGGCACCCTTTGTTGTCTTTTTCTGTGGCCAAGGAGAAACCAGGGTTCTTTTTCTATACGGCTGTTTCCTCAACCTCTATCAATTTCTCTAGGAGTGACTACAACTCCTTTATGGTCTTCACTGGCTCTTCCTCCTGTTTGAGGGCTAGGTACGCCCTTTCCAATCCCTACTTGAAGGCGGTGATGTAGATGGCATCATTCTTCTTCTCGATCTCCACTACCTCATCGTTGAAGCGACTGTAGTAGCTTCTCGTACTCTCTCCAAACGTTTGTTTAATGTTGAAGAGGTCGTCAAAGTCTTTCTCACACCTTGAGATGCTGTGTTAATTTTTCAGGAACAGCTCCTTTGGTTGTGTCTAGCTTGAGATGGTTGCCTCTAGGATGCCTTTGAACCGGGACTGGGGGTTGTTGGTCAAGGCTAACAAGAAGGCCCTGCATTTAACATGTTCGGGGTACTTGAATATCTCCATGTATGACACATATTCATCTATGTGTGGCATTGGTTCCCTTGTACCATCATATTGTTCCTCCAGTTGTGAGGCTTTGAATCCTATCGGCATCCGAGCCGTCCGGATGTTAGAGACAAATGGAGAAGGCTCTGTGAGGTCCACATTGCTCTGCACTTCTTGATCTCCATTCCTTCCCTAATTGCATGAGGGAGTCACTCTCCTTAGTAGATTGAGGGCTAAACCTCGAGTGTCATTGCTTGTCCTTTCGGTCAAGCTTTGACGAGGGGGTATTCTTTCTTTGCAGCTAGCTCCCTTGCTCTTTAGGTCCAGCATCTTGTCTCTACCCTTGGGAAATGCCAACTTGGTTGAGCTAGCCTCGTAGGTCGTAACAACTTCTGTTGTTCAGGGTTTCTATAAGGTCGGTAATTGGTTGAATCCTGCCTCCCCTTGACCTCTCCTACGGATGACCTATTCCCTGATCATCCTCCTCGAACTGGGGTTCATTCCTTGACTCTAAAGTTAAAGGCCGATCGAGTTCAGTGTGTCCAGCCTAACCCCGAGGGGGGTATGTGTCTTTTTATGAAGGTACAGGAGTGCATCCTATGGACATGTAGTCTTGCCTGCCCAAGATTCCCTCTAAGGTTGCCACCATTCGTTCCAGGAGGTCTGCTGGCACTGATATTTGCAACCTCCCAGATCTTTGTGGCCTAGGGTTATTGCCATCGGCAATTTGATCTGGGTGCCTCTGTTCAGGCGAAAGGTTCACTTGCCCTCCGAGATGGTCCAGACCATGATGGCCATGGTTGTTCTTGATGGAGAGCCAATCCTGGACTATTGCTTTCTACCAAAAGCGGGCCTTCGAGCACTTTTTCGCCAGTGCGTAACTAAGTCCTACCAGGAGGTCTGCATCGGTGTGGCGGCTGAACTCGTGGCAGTCATCTTGAAGTTATCAAGCTTATTTATTTCTTTTATGTAGGAAAGAAAGCTAAGCTTTTTATATGTTCCTTTCGACAAACGGTGCCAGAAGTGATAGAGCTCAAGAGTCGACTCCGAGTCACCCCTAAACCGCAATGACTGCAACGCCAACAACCAAAGAAGAAACTAAACAGGTCACCGGAGTGGGCTACTGCTTGGGGGAGAGCTCCGATGCCTAACTTAGTATTCTGAGAGTAATCTAGTGTAATTACTTCTCAAAAGGACTGTCCTAGTCCGTAGACCGTTTACCCTTTGATTATATATTCAAAAGAAATCAATTACCTCTTACATTAGGGCTCTTCTATTACGTGATAGTAGGCTACTAGGATTATCGTGAGATCGTATCGAATCCTGTCAATTGCTTCTAGAATTGTGGAGCTTCCCTTGGTAGAGATATCTTGCCATTCATGTCTTTGTATAGAGCTACGAGTCGCTAACTGACCTCTAGACCAACTTTGCGACTTGTCCGTGGATGTCGAGGGCCTCAACTATCTTTTTTGGGAGGTCCTGCCTAGTGACTGTACGCTCGTAGGAGATGGTAGGAGTCATGCACAATTAGTCATGGTATGGAAGATGTATGAGACGGGTTGGAGCTTATCAGGTCGAAGATCGTGGTTTGGTAAGACCTCTCTTAAGCTCACTTAGGAGGTTGATGACCTTGGAGGTTGGTGGTAGCAAGTCGCTGCCCACCTATCCTTGTTGACTTCGTGAGTCTAACTTTCAGGTATTGAAGTTGAGGCCTTAAGCCCATTTGGGTTGACTTCTATCCAGGTCATGCCCGTTTATGTTGATTTGTCTGGGTCGTACCCATTTCTCCCATCAGTGAGAGTTTAGGTAAATCCTAAAATTTGAAGACTTCTAATTTATATGAGATAAGGAGTCTTTTGGGCTACTGAACGGAGTGACCTTCCAAAGCTAAAACGGGGCCACTTTCCAAAACTAAACTGTTGGACCTTCCAAAACTGAATAGCTCAGTTTTGCAAAACTGAAAAGGCATGTTTCCTCCAAAAATACCCATTGCAGAAACCAACGGCTCGACCCCTTAGTGATGGTGTGGCACTATTCCCGAATCACTGGTTTGAGCTCGGATTGGGCTCAAATTTGACTAGGTAACCTGGAATGGCCCAAAGAACAATAGTCACAGTTATACTGTGTTGTAGGGCTTTTTTTGGCCATTCAGAGTCATCTTGATGGAGTTTCGGGCTTTTTTATGTTTTTTGTGGCATTGTCGTAATTTGTTGTTTTTATGGGTATTTTTGTAATTTCTTTATTTTTAAGTTTCAATTAGGTTTAGGTTTCGTTTAGGGTTTTAAATATTTCGTTTGTCAATGTTTTCAGCAGCTTTTGAGTCATTGATAATTTTTGACTTAAGTCGTTTTTTTTCGAAAACCAAGGAGTTTTCACGATTTTCCATCTTTTCTTCTGTTTAGTGATTCTTTTCAACATTGTTCTTGCATCACTCAGGGGTCATGACTTAAGATGGTAATTTGGGCACCACGACATATTAGCTCGCTAGGCCTAAACTGGGGGGGGTAATGATGGGAGAAATGGGTACGACCCGGACAAGTCAACTGAAACGGGCATGACCCAGACAGAAGTCAACCCAAATGGGCTCAAGGCCCCAATCCTCAATACCTGAATGTCAGATTCACAAAAGTCAACAAGGACAGGTGGGCAACCTACTACCATCAACCTCCCAGGTCACCGACCTACCAAATGAGCTCGAGAGAGGTCCTACCAGATCGTGACCTTCAACTTGGTGGGCTCCATTCCGTGTCATACATCTTCCGTGCCACAACTAAATTGTGCACTACTCCTAACATCTACCACGAGCCTACGATCCCTCGGCAGGACCTCTCAGAAGAGATAACCGAGATCCTCAACATCCATGAGTAGGTCGCAAAGTTGGTCTAAAGGTCCGTTAGTGAGCTCATAGCTCTCGACAGAGACGTGAATGGCAAGATATCTCAACCGAGGGAAACTCCATGATTCTAGGAGCAATTCACGGGATATGATATGATCTCACAATTATTCTAAATGCCTATTGTCATGTAATAGAAAAGCCCTAATCAAAGAGGTAATCGACTTCATCTTAATATATATATAATCAAATGATAATCAGTTAATGGACAAGGACAGTCGTTTTGAGTTAATTACACAAGATTACTCTCAGAATACTGACTTAGGCATCAGAGTTCTTCCCCGGGCAACAGCCCACTTCGGTGACCTATTTACTTTCTTTTCAGGTTGCTGTCAATAACGTCATCACAATTTCGGGATGACCCGGAATCCACTCTTGAGCTCTATCAGATACATATGGAGGGATTTTAGAAATTGAATGAATACAACCTTCAATCCTTAACTTGCAGAACCGGGGAAGGTTCTGTTCTGAATTAACCAATAATTACAAGAAAAACCTTCTAACTTAAAAAAACTAAGATAATGATAATTAAAATAAAAACGATAACCAGAAGATTTATTCTATGAAATTCATCACATGCTATTAAGGGTCTCCAACAAAAATAAGCACAGAGTACTACTTGAATTCCAAAATAGAAAAACATAGCTAAAGGAACAAATGAGTATAAAATAAAAAGGGTCCCGGTGCCCAAAGGTGTATCCAAAAACAAGCCAAGGTCTGTTTCAAGAAAATGAATAAAAGTCGTTAGCCTTTTAAAACAAAATATGAATAAAATGTATTACAAATTGAAATCATAACATGGATAGCTTACATTTCCTCAGAAATCATTGTAACAGAATCCTTGATTAAAATTTGTCAGATCCAAATACATTTTATCCTGCTTGAGATCAATTAAAAAAAAAAGAATTATCAGATGAATAAGCATCATAAAAAATAAAATATTTTTCTAAAAGGATAATACCTCCTTGAGAATGCTTTTCTACTTCATCATTAGATTCAGATTTGATACTTTGGCCATCTTCTATTGATCTAAAAGGAAATTGTAATCAATGCATCATCCTTAATTCTAGAAAATCAAATGAACTAAATTTAACCAACTACAAAAAATAAATAATGAGATTACCTTTCATTTAATCTAGGACAATTCCTTTTGTCATGAGATTTACCCTGAAGTCCACATCCATGGCATATTCTCTTTTTCGAAATTGCTTTCTGTTTTCTAGATCTAATCCTTTTGCCCTCACTACTAGCGGATTTCCATTAATCAATGTTTAAGTTTGGCTGATCGACTGTAATATGACCTTCTTAAACTTATAAATCTCTTTAATTTTTCCATATAGCACTCTCAACTCAGTCATATAAAGTACTGCAGCTTCCCTGGAAAAAGAAGCATCATCAACTACAATAGATGAGTAATGGGAAAGGCTTGGATGTAGTGACATCAGAGTTATTCCATCGGTATCATGTAACTCCTCAACATGCCTGTCTCTTAGTCCATCTCGTGCACTCTTGGTCCACTAGGTCAAAATATTTGAATCGGGTAGATAAAAGATTTGTCTTAAACGAAAAGATGTTAACATATGTCTACATGATTCTCCTTCAAACTCAAAAATCTTGCAGCTAAAAGAAACAACATTAATTATCTTGTTGTAACGAAATTCTCTACTTATTGAAGAAGAATCAGCCTCTGCTTTTTGCACAACATAAACTATAGTACTCTCATTGTCAACTGTGCAATTTATGCTATAGGCATTACTTTTAAATACTTCTATCTGAAAAATCTTGAAATTTCTCTTTGTATAAACATCCTGCATTTGTCTCTCAATCACCCATAGAGATTTCTACTTTGATTTCTCATTGACATCGGCATGATTTGCGATTAACTCCTTATGTCGTTGATGTTTGAGAGTTCTACAAAAGCAAGAGATAAAACCCATCAAAGAATTCCTCTTGTCTATATATTTCTTGAAAAATGCATGTGCACTCTCATTTCTTTGAATATTACTCATTCCTGCACTAAAAAACACATTCACGTACGTACGAACCTATTTCTGGCTACCTCATATAGGTCACACAACCATTCATTTTCTTTCAAATTAGTATCCTATACCAAATCTCTCCATTGAGCTTCAAATTCTTCAGCTATCTCATCTTTAAATATAGTTGTCTTGAATCGATAATAATTGTTTCAGTACACTACGGTATCAAACTTTTCTAAAAACTTATTCAAAATATGCCATCAGCAGTAACTATGAATAGTTAATGGAAAAACCTATGCTATGGCCTACATAATTGCAAGAATTTGATTCGTAATAATTTTTTGAGGTTCAGCTCTAGTAGTTGCCTCTAACTATTGCTTGAATAACCAAACGAAGGATTTTGCTTTCACATCGCTTTTTCTTTTTCTTTTCTTTTTTAGTGGTGTATGCGCCAGTTTGCATGCACCTTGACATTCCACTTATCCAGGAGGGTGTTAGTGAGATTCGAACTCGAGACCTATGGTCTGTACACACTAGCCACTCCACCTACTAGGATGTCTCCAAAGAGACTACTTTCTCATCACTTAAAAAGCCACATCCAAAGACAATAGTTTGACCATGACGGTGTACTCCATTGATGCGAGCAAAGATGATACTGTATTTGTTAGTGTTGTATGTTGTATCAAATATCACAACATTACCAAAAGTGTCATAAGCTCTCCTTCCAATAGTATCTTTCCAAAAATAAAGCAAAAGCCCACTTGCTTCATCAACTTCATATTTGAAGAAAAAGGATTCACCTTTGTCCATTTTATCAGAAAAAAACTCAATCAAAATTTTTGCATCTATGTCTCTTTCTCCATCCTCTAGTTTTGTTTGATTGTTACGAAAATCCTTCACAATACAACCCATATTTTTAGGGCCACCTAATTCAATCTCCATGATTTGAATTTGTTGGCAAGTTGGTACATTTGCCTCTGAAAGTTGATGATTTAAGGCTCTCTGGGCAATTGAAACTTTCCTATGAGACCTTAGAAGATGTACCTTTAGGGGAGTTGTAAGAGGATTGTTATGCTCTTCTACAAATGAACTAACGATCTAATTTAGGGCCGTTTATCAATTTACAATTGTCATCTCAGCTTTACAACCAACACGAACCACTACTCAATCCCTTTCACTTGATCTTTTTGTCTCATTCTAGTTTTTATTATAACCATAAGTCTTTCCTTCCTTAGAGCTTACAAATCTTTTCCATATCATCTCTTTACTTCCAGGCTTGTACTTGTAATTGCTTGACCTTACACTAAACCCATATTCTCGAGCATATGCATTATGGAAACTGAAAGCCTCTTCAATTGTTCCAAATTCTTGTGAAATTTTGCTTTTATTATCATCCAAAACTTGTTAGAGGAAAACTTGAGATAATGATTGATGGGAAAAACGGGTACACCCCAGACAAGTCAACATAAATGGGTAAGATCCGGACAAAAATCAACCCAAATGGGCCTAAGGCCCCAACCTTCAATACCTGAAAATCAAACTCACGAAGTGAACAAGTATAGGTGGGCAACGACCTACTACCAATGACCACCAAGGTCACCGACCCCCTAAATGAGCTTGAGAGAGGTACCACCAAACCTCGGACCACGACCTAGTAACTCCCAATCATCTCATACATTTTCCATGCCACGAACAACTATGCATAACTCCTAGCAACCCCAATGAACCTGCGATCACTTGGCGCGAATGCCTGGAAGAGACACTCAAGGCTCTCAACGTCCACGGACAGGTTGAGGAGTTGGTCTAGACTTCGGCTAGCAAGCTCGTACCTCTCGAACAGAGACGTGAATGACAAGACATCCGAACCTAGGGAAACTCCACGATTCTATGATCTTACAATTATCCTAATTACCTACTGTCATGTGATAGTAGAGTCCAAATCGGATAGGTAATTGATTTCTTTTATATGATTAAATCATAATCAGTCTACGAACAAGGAGAAAAATCTCTTTGCGAATTAATTACACTCGATTACAAACTGACTTAGGCATCAGAGCTCTTCCCCGAGCATAGCCCACCTCCGGTGACCTTTCTATTTATTTTTCAGGCTGCAATCATTGATATCATCACGATTTCGGGGTGACCCGATGTTCACTTTTGAGCACTATCACTTCTGGTGCCATCTATGGGGATTTAGACAAAAAGCTTAGCGTTCTTCCCTACAAAAAACAAATGAAAAAGCCTGATGACTTAATCATAGCCAACACACGTTCAACCACCTCGTCGGGGTAGATGACGCAGAGCCGACCCAGGAAGATATCCAGGAGGGCCCACGTAGGTCCAAGAGGCTGCAGGAGAAGTTTCAGGGCAATCGGAGATGATTCGAAGAAGTTTGAAAACGTTTCTGGGGTCGGAACGTAAGAACTGTAGAGTTGAGAGAGCGTCAGAATGGGCTCAAATTTGACGGGTTGATCCGGGGCGGTCCAAGTAGTAATAGTCACTACTAAGTTGTGTTTAAGGCCCTTTTTTGGCCATCCGGGGTCATCTGGGTGGACTTTTGGGCCTTTTAAAAACTTTAGGGGTCTTTTCGTAATTTTCCAACTTTTGATTTAGGGTTTATTTAAAGTCGATCCCTGTTTGGTTTTGGAGACATGGTTGTTTTCATGAAGTTTTGAGTTTTCAATCAATAAAATTCGTTTCTCAGAGTATCTCAAGAATATAGTCGTTTTATTCTTGATTCTCCCTTTTCTGCAATAAAGCTTTCGAGTGAAATTGTTTATAGCTAAGGTTCTATAATTTTCCCCACCATATTTTTCCGTTTTACGTCAATTGGAATCAGAGCCGAGATCTACGATGTCAGGTGTTGATCCAATCGTAGCCACAATTTTAGAAGAATTGCGCAGCAGTCGAGCAGATCGCGAATGGGAGATGTAACGACTCATTGAATGTCAAGATCACCAGGAACAGCGATAGGACCAGCATATGCAAATTCTTTAGCAGATACTACAGCGGATGACAGTAGCGAATCCGCCAGCAGATTAGACATTGAACAACCCTCGGGAAGGATAGTCGCGCACGACGGCGGTGGCGGAATAGGGAGAGGCAGCAGTCATGGAAATCACTCCAAAATATAACATGTGGTCGAAAATGCAGATCAGTACTTGTAGTTTGTAGGTAAGTAGAGAAACCAGTAGCCTCTACTATTTCATGAAGACATTAATCCCGAAGATTATTCTCTTCACGTTCCTACCTTGGATATACGATCTAGCTTTGTAAAATAGAGAGAACGGGTAAACTCTTACAGAAAATAGTAAATATTATAGAAAAGAACAAAGGACGTGGTACAAATTCTCACTCTAAACATTAAGCTTCTTACTCCAGTTGCTTCTGACCAACACTACACAAATGATGGCCTTATATAGGAATGAAAAGGCGGACTTCAAATGTGGAACTCAAATCAAAATAAACTATTACAGAAGTGGCCAACACAGATGGCCGACAAAAGCTGGAATGAGTACAATAATGAAAAAGCAAAAATAGCTTTAAGAAAAGCTACTTTAATAAAGCTAAACTGACTCAGCAGATGAATTATATCCCGAGCCATAGTGGGGCAGCCATCCATCAAGATCAGGTGGGTCATCATCATCGTCGGATGTGTCTGCATAGGGGTACCTATATTGTCGTCTTCCTTGTGGGTCCATATAATGCAGGTGTGCATTATTGTTGAGGTAGAAAAGTAGGTTGGAGTGATAAGGATGATCATTCCAGTGAAAGGGTAAGTTCGGTACTTCAGGAAAGGTGATGTAGTCTG
>JAOXNR010001249.1:0-10148 GCA_028571225.1 Parsonsia alboflavescens
TGGTGCACACAGGTGCACATAATAGAATTCATATATATATATATATATATATATATATATATATAAAGTGCTACTATGTGTGAGGTCACACATAGTAATATGTGTGACGGACAGGAAAAAAAGGTGTCATGATAGTTTAAATTGTCAAAAGTGAAACGACGTCGTTTATGGATGGATCAACTATGAGAAAACCTTAGTTCTATGAAATTAATATTCCAGAAGAAAATACAAAATTACAATCACCAAAAAATATCTTTTGTTTGGAAAAGGAAAGAAAAAAGAAATTAAATATGTTAAAATATATAAACAAACACAATTAATTATACTAGACAAAAAAAAAAAAAAACCCTTGATATTTCTATCTTGGAAGTCTCTTCATCACAATTCATGGAAGAAAGGAACAGTATTCTTGATATTTCAAATTGGTGATATATGTTGACGTGGAGATTGTGGTAATGAAAGAGTTCTCTTAGGTCAAGATTCTTTTGTGGCCACAACAAGAAAATCCTCAACGAAACCAGTACAAGGACATGATGGTAGCCAACATAACTTATTTCCTTTCTTCATTCAATTGTGATGAAGAGATTTCCAAGATAGAAATATCAGGTTTTTATTTATTTAATTTTTTTAGTATAATTAATTGTGTTTGTTTATATATTTTAACATATTTAATTTCTTTTTTTCTTTCCTTTTCCAAGCAAAAGATATATATATTGGTGATTGTAATTTTGTATTTTCTTCTGGAATATTAATTTCATAGAATTAAGGTTTTCTCATAATTGAGAGAAAGAGATGCACACTTGCTTTAGTCTCTAAATTTTCTTCTGAAAGATAAAAAGAATAATTAATTTAATTTTCATGTGCTCTATATTTTAACAAATTATATAATTCTGAAAGTCATAACACATATGTACGTACACATGAAAATAACAAATTCCGTAATTAAAATTAAATTCACCACTGAAATTGAATTTCTTTGAAAAAACCACACATGAATTGGGGAAATTAATTATCTCAAAGAAATATATGAAGAGAAAACCCAATGAATGTTTTCATTTCCCATTTTAGAAATTGGAATTAAACTATTAGTTTCATATATAGTTATAATAATTATTTGGTGTATAATATTTGAAAAAGATCTCTTATTTTCCACATAGAAAAAATGATCTCTTATTTTCCACATAGAAAATTGTCCCATAATGTAGTCTCCTTGGAGTGTGACTTTTGGGGGCAAACAAACCCTCTATTTTTTTTTTCAAACCCTCTATAAATACCAAGAGATCATCATCTGTATTCTTTGCACAGACTAATCAAAATTAGAAACAACAAAAAATGAAGTTCTTACTATTTACATTAATTCTCTTCTTCCTCTTGAACTTTAGCCTTCCCACCATAGCCCAGCAAAACTCCCACGAGGACTACCTAAATGCACACAACGTAGCCCGTGCCCAAGTCGGGGTCCAACCTCTTGCACGGGACGACACCGTGTCCGACTACGCTCAGAGGTATGCCCAACAGAGGGCGGCCGACTGCAATCTCGAGCATTCAAGAGGGCCTTACGGGGAGAACGTTGCAGAAGGCGGCAGCGAATCACTAATCACTAAAGATTAGACAATCCTAATTTTGTCGATTGAGACCGACTATACATAGGTGAAGGACATAAGCATACCTGATCTCGTACTCACATGATCAACACATAAAAAGTATAATGGAAGATGTATATACATGTATTAGTATACATCTGAATAAAAAAAAAAGAAGATAAAATAACTATTCTATTCTTGAAAAATATAATACATTATATTTCCCTACATATTTGACTTGATCATCGGAGGAAGCTTGGAGTTCAGACACTTTGAATCCCTGCTTTGCATGAACAATCTTTCTTTTACAAGAAGCTAGAGGATTCGATCCAACTTGTATCGATATTTGTGTATCAACGATAATCTTTTCAAGAACTTTCGTTGGTGAAATTATTGCATCAAACAATTAAAGTCAAAGAGTCAAAAATAGATCTATTTTCACCTCTTTTACGAACACATATAGAAAAGATTTATTAATACTTATTCATAAAACACCATTAATACACACATCAAACTATATATAAGATTCAAACTAGAGGCTTTATTTGTTTTACACACTCCAACTTTAGCCTCCCAAGATTACATTAATAACCCACAATACATATAGATAATGAACAAACATTAATTCTCTGATTTATTCATCATCAGATAATTATTAACTTTTAATAAGGACGCTGGCCTTGAATGTTGCCTCTTGGAGCATAGCTGCAAATCACATACCACCAGGTATTGTTAGAGCACCTAACCCTAGCACAACCAACCCTAACCGAATTCCGCCACACCACCTGAGTGTAGTGCCCGCAAACGCCGCCTCGGCACGAGTTTGAACCGTAGTCATAGTAACGCTTCTCTCTAACCCACAAAGCCACTGCATCCCTGGCCGTAAAATCCCCGGATCCGGCAGCTAGGTTCTCGCCGTAGGGTCCTCCGGAGTGGACAAGTTTTGGGCAATTGCCCCTCTGTTTGTTGGCATAGTTAAGTGCGTAATCTGCCAGCTGCCGGTCCCACCTTATCGGCCAAACCCCGACCTCTTTTCGGGCTGCATTGTGCACATCGAGGTAGTCTTGGACTGAGTTTTGAGCTGAGGAAGAAGATGGAAACAAAGCTAAGCTCATTAGACAAAGGAGAGCAAATGGGATCATAGAGTACTTAGCCATTTTTCTAAACACTTATTTTGCTATAATATTTTCTTTGTGAATTTGATATTCTGAGATGTGTTACGCTGAGGGCTTTGCATGTGTTTATATAGTGGAATTCATGTGGAAGATTTCAAAATCCCTTGAAATTTTGAATCCCGAAACGTTTGAATGGTTATGGTTAGTATTACAATTGTTTATGTGCAACTGAAAACGGTCATTTTCAGTACCTTATAAGAATTACTTGAAAATCAGGACATTAATTGTATTGCTATATTGGAGATGACTTTGTGTTCTAAATTCTTCTCTTTGCCATTTTGCGTAATTCCGCACGCGAAAGCAGTCATCAAATTAAAGACCTGTTCTACTGCATTTCTTAGTAAGACATGCTTCTCCAATTGAAATTAACAATATTATATATATCCTTCCAATTGAATTAAATGTCAACGAAAGTTTTTTCTTTTTTGGAGTTAAATATTTTTAATTTTATTTTGAAATATTTGAAAAGGAATTCCCTCATCTTCTAAATTAATTTAATTTTACAATTTTTTTTAAAAATAATTTTACCATAAAAGTAAAATTCTAGTATTTAATTTTTTTTTCATGAGACATTCAATTCCAGTATATATCAAGATTAATATATCATGGACGGCTTTAATTTTTTATTTATTATTATTATTATTGCTTTGGACAGGACACAATCTAAATAAGTTCACATTTTTTCCTCTAATTTTTTGGTTAATTTTATTGAATTATTTATGCACCTCAATATATATATTGAGGGTGGAAAACTCCTCCCCATTCCTTCTTACTCCATCATAAGTATAAAGAATAGCCATAGAAACAGTCCATCTTATTGTTGTTGGAAATGGAAAGGGCCCCAAAGCAGTGGGGAAGACCGGGTCATCAGAAATAATCAACATGTGTGTAGAGTAATCTCTCTATATATAATTTATTACATACATATAAGCAGTATATTAATGGAATGAGTAAGTAATCCATGATTTAGTATCTTATGACTTGTTGCAAATCCAAGGAATTTTGGTAACTGAAGAAAATATTAATGAAATTTTTGGTTTCTATGCATAATTTTTTCCCCTAATTACATAGAGTAATTAAAATTCAGAAGAGTGAATAAATAATATCCTTTCTTTTCGGCTAAAGCATATATGTTGGGAAGGGTAATCAAGTAGTGGATTTTCTCGCTAATTATGCTCTTCATACTAATGAGTTGAGTCTCTTTGATGATTATAATTCTCTTCCCCGTATCCTCTTAAAGGAATTTGTTATTTAGATAGGATATTTAGGTTATCCTTCACGTCATATTTCTTTCTAATTTCATTTGTATTCATATGGATAGTATTCATTCAATTGTAAGAAGTGGATCATATTTTTAGAGAAGCTATCAAGGTAGCTGATTATTTAGCTTATTTTAATAGATTTTATTGTATTTATGATCATTTTAATTCTTTGCCTAATCTTGTAAAGGGACTTTGCAATCTTGATAGGTTGAGAAAGCCCTATATTATGATTTGCTAATTGCATTTCATATTATTTTTGCATTTTAAGTGGATTTGGTTCCACCTACTTGGGGAGTAAGGTTTATTATGTCCCCTCTGCTATAGTTTTTATTTTGTTTTAACAAACAAGTAGGGACCATTGTTGGATGGATGTGGAAATGGTCTATCTTACCGTTGTTGGAAAGTGCCCCAAGCAACGGAGAACAATAATGACGCTAAGCATGTCTTGGTGTGATTAAGATTAAGATTAGTGTCTTATGCAAAATCATATGTGGCTGGGTCTACATATATATGTACCATGCAATATTATCCCTTTACCTTTTTGGGTGTGTCTTGCAATTTAGGGTTTGGTAAGGATGGGCAAAGAGAAAGTTTCTAAACAGGAAACTTAATTAGGGTGAATGTGTGTAGACGGGAATGAAATGCATGCGTATGACTCATTTGAAACAATAGTCTAATTATTTGAAAAAAAGACATTTTTCCTCCAAAATGTCCATAAATTCACATGAACAAATGTCCATATAGATCAAGTTTAACAACATATAAAATTCACATAAATTTAATTTGATTCATATTAAAATTTTCCTTTTAAAAATGATTTAATTGTTCACATGACTAGTTACTTTGTGTCAATCAATTCCGATAGATAAACTATACCTTAACTCAATTATGCGTAAATAAATACAAATTTGAATGATTGAACAAACTTGAATACTAATTAGATCTGAAGATATTAAATTCTAAACCATAGAAGGCTTGACAAATTGATTTTATGTAAAAAAGGACTATTCTCAAGAAATCAAACTAAATTAGGAAAGCGACTTTCTTGATTCACATGTTATCTCAAAACAAAAGCGTGCAATTAACAAAGGACTCTTTATCAGGGCTCAGTGTGCTAATGGCGGGTGGTTTTTGACCTGCAATTATGATCCTCCGGGGAACTATGAAGGCCAAAGACCCTACTAGGTGGCAACTGGGTTCCGGGATATGAAATTAATTTCTATTTTAATTTGGAATTTTAATGCATCGTATTAATGTTTGCTTTGATAATTAATCTAGATATATGGTAAAAATAAATCTATATACAGTACTTTCTATCCTTAATTTGTCTATTGTTTTCAGAGGCTGGCTTTTGAAAGGTAGAAATATTCATCTTTGGGGAAAGTTCTTCATGATGTTGCTCTAAAGCAAGTCCAAGGCAAAAACAACTAAATATATATGAGTTCAATAATATGATTCTTGAGAAAATAAAAAGATAGTGTGATGAGGCTTTGGGTATTCTAGTACATCTTCTATATCATTAAATAAAATAATATATATTATCAGATTTATATAAAATATCCTAGGGTTTAAGTGTATACTTTTAGGATTTTATTAATACAATATATCTGCAAAAGATGTTTATGTTTGGTGGTAAAAAATATAGTGTAGAATCAGTATTAAAAATTTAGAGTCTGTGTGAAGAGAAAAACTCAAGATAACAAGAATAGGTTTAAATGGACACAAGAACAAAATGACCCACACATAATCTTAGCCCAAAAAGAGTCATGTACAAAAATATTGGATATCCAATTGGTCTACCACAATGTGTATCTCTTGGTTTTTGACGGTAAAGGAAAAGTAGTACTCCAATTGGTCAAGGAGGAAAAAAAAAAATTCCATTAATCACTAAAGATTAGACAATCCTAATTTTGACGATTGAGACCGGCCATATATAGGTGAAGGTCATAAGCCGTAGAGGTAGTTCAGCTATCCGATCTCGTACTCACATAATCAACACATAAAAAGTATAATGAAAGATATACATACATGTATCAGTACACATCTGAATAAAAGAAAAAGATAAAATAACTATTTTACTCTTGAAAAATATAATACATTATATTTCCTTACATATTTGACTTGTTCATTGGAGGAAGCTTGGAGTTCAAACACTTCGAATCCCTGCTTTGCATGAACAATCTTTCTTTTATATGAAGCTAGAAGATTCGATCTAGCTTGTATCGATATTTGCATATCAATGATAATCTTTTCAAGAACTTTCATTGGTCAAATTATTGCATCAAACAAGGAAAGCCAAAGAGTCAAAAATAGATCTATTTCCATATTTCTTACAAACACATAAAAAAAGATTTATTAATACTTATTCATAAAACACCATTAATACACACATCAAACTATATATAAGATTCAAACCAGAGGCTTTATTTGTTTTACGAACACTCCAACTGATAGCCTCCCAAAATTACATTAATAACCTACAATACATTTATATAATTAACAAACATTAATTCTCTGATTTATTCATCATCAGATAATTCTTAACTTTTAATAGGGACGCTGGCCACGAATGTTGCCTCTTGGATCATAGCTGCAAATCACATACCACCAGGTATTATTAGAGCACCTAACCCTAGCACAACCAACCCTGACCGAATTCCGCCACACCACCTGAGTGTAGTGCCCGCAAACGCCGCCTTGGCACGAATTTGAATTGTAGTCGTAGTAACGCTTCTCCCTAACCCACAAAGCCACTGCATGCCTGGCCGTAAAATCTCCCGTTCCGGCAGCTAGGTTTTCGCCGTAGGGTCCTCCGGAGTGGACAAGTTTTGGACAGATGCCCTTCTGTTTGTTGGCATAGTTAAGTGCGTAATCTGCCAGCTGGCGGTCCCACCTTATCGGCTCGACCCCGACCTCTTTCCGAGCTGCATTGTGCACATCGAGGTAGTCTTGGATTGAGTTTTGAGCTGAGGAAGAAGATGGAAACAAAAATAAGGTCATTAGGCAAAGGAGAGCAAATGGGATCACAGAGTGCTTAGCCATTTTTTTGAAACACTTATTTTGCTATAATATTTTCTTTTTGAATGTGATATTCTGAGATGTGTTACACTGAGGGCTTTGCATGTGTTTATATAGTGGAATTCTGGTTGAAGATTTCAAAATCCCTTGAAATTTATATCCCAAAATGTTTGAATGGTTATGATTAGTGTTAACAACTGTTTATGTGCTACTGAAAACGGTCATTTTCAGTACGTTTTTCAGTAGCTTATACAAAGAAGTATTTTCATACCTTTAACCGTATTAAGTTACGATTTAAACTTTAACTTTATACGTATCTTACTTTTATTAAAGGAGTACTATATTTAAAATTGTTATAAAACTTAAATTAAACCATTATTTTTTTCTTTTCTAATGAGCCTTTGAGTGATTCCACGATTTTGTTTTCCTATAATGCCTCAACTCAAAATTTTTTGATCCTTATAGTATTGTTATTTATTACTGAACTAGAAAAACTTAACACTAACTAAATTAAACAATATAGATTAAAAAAAAAAATGACAAAATGATCAATTTTGTCATATAACTTTTTTATTTTGGCCACGCAGGTCCATATATATATTTTCTTTTAAGGTCTCATAACTTTTTTTTTCACTCATGCAGGTTCATGTATTTTTTTTATCTTTTATGGTCCTATAACTTTTTTGTTTTGGATATGCAGGTCCATATCTTTTTTTTAATCTTTTAAGGTCCCATAACTTTTTATCGATGACCAATTAGGTCCAATTGTTTTGAAAATGATCTTTTTCACTAGAATTCTTTTTATTATTATTTTCCCTTAAGGATATTTTAAGTATAACACTATTCATCTATGCATTTCTTTAATTTCACCAATGGTCTAATTGCTAAGTAATCTAAATACATTGGGAAAAAATGACTTGATTTATGTAAAAAGTTATGGGATCTATAAAAACAATATATGGACTTGCATGACAAAAAAAGAGTTATAGGATCTTAAAAAAAAAGATATTGATCTACGTGGCCAAAACTAAAAAGCAACAAGATTAAATGGGTCATCTTGTCAAAAAAAAGAAAACAACATCTTGCGTATTTATATATTATTACCGGTATTAAATTAGATTAAAAAAAAGAAAAAGAAAAATAAAAAGAGAAAGAAAAGAAGAAGAACATTGCATGAATACCCATCAATCATAACTTTTTAAACGTGACAGATAATAGAGGTAGAGAGGGTGGGACTGAGAAATAAATAAATAAATTTATATGTATATATATAGGTTTCTCTATCAAGCGGGGCTTGCCCTAAGTGGGAAGCCACTAGGGCAAATGATCCTATTAGAGAGAGCTTTTTTGCTTTTAAGGAGTTTTCATTCATATGATCCTATTTAAAGTGTACGGTTATGTACAAAGCCACAACAGCCATCAAATTGAAATGATCCCACCAATTTGTATTCTTCATCAATAAAATTATACTATATATGGGATTCTCCTTCACAAAGAAGTTATATATTTATATATTAATTAATTTATTTAATTCAAGGATATTGTAAAGATTGGACTTCTTTTTTCTGTACCACCAAAATGCAAAATATTGTGGAATTCTTGTTGAAGATTTTCAAAATCCCTTGAAATTTAAATCCCAAAATGTTTGAATGGTTGTGATTAGTATTACAATTGTTTATGTGCAACTGAAAAAGGTCATACGCACCAACGAGAATCGGTCTTCTCTCTCTCTAGAAAACCCTAGCTGCCAAAACCTTTATTTGACAACACGCAATACGGCGGCTGCTGTGCCTACATCCACCACCCTTCTGGTGGGAGCTCCTCCCTGGGGCAAGGGCTCTTTCTCTTTGTTATTCAAGGGACGATCGAGCAGCAATGGTGAAATCCCTCCAATTGTTCTGCTGAAGCCGCTACAACAATATAAGAGTGAACCGACCCTCTTCTTCTCCAAGGAGGAAGTAGCCACCCTCTCTGCACCCTTCAAATTATCCTTGATTGGGAAATTCTCTTTTGGGAAGCCATCTCTCGACAATATTCGCAAATCGTTCTTGACGATTGAGCTGAGAGGAAGTTGCACAATTGGGTTGATAGATGCAAGACACATTCTGATACGGGTCTCCCATGAAAGATATGAGTATATCATTTGAAGGATAACTCCTCCCTCCTAAATTGTCTTCTAATCACCCTTAAAAAAATGTGAACATCATTTAATGAGTATATTATTTGAAGGATAATCTAGAAAAAAACATCTTCAAATAATTATTTAACTAACAACCAATAGAATCTTATAATTAGTGACAAGAAAAGTTAAATAGAATGATTTACATTTAGTGGTGGAGGGCGTAGTATTGTATAAAGTGGAGAATTTCATAATGACACTTATTTTTTCGAATTTCTTGGATAAAAACTTAACTTTCATGCAATTCAAATTTTTATTCTACCTACAATCTAATAGTAAACTAGGGGAAAAAAAAAGCATTTTGACCGTGATGGACAGAGTCCACGTAGACCTAATGACTGTTATTCCGTTATAACAAATTAGGAACAAATGTCCATATAGATCAGGTTTAACTACATATAAAGTTCACATAAATTTAATTTGATTCATATTAAAATTTTCCTTTTAATAATGATGTAATTGTTCACATGACTAGTTACTTTGTGTCAATCAATTCTGGTAGATAAACTATACCTTAACTCAATTATGTGTAAATAAGCACAAATTTGAATGATTGAACAAACTCGAATATTTATTAGATTTGAAGATATTAAATTCTAAACCATAGAAGGCTTGACAAATTGACTTCATGTAAAAAAGGGACAATTCTCAAGAAATCAAACAAAATTAGGAAAACGACTTTCTTGATTCACATGTTATCACAAACCAAAAGCATACAATTAACAAAGGACTCTTTAGTATACTTCAATATTTGTGAATGTATGCATGTGAACCTTAAATTATTAGCTTTTGAAAATGACTTGTTCTCTAAAGTAATATATAATTATATATATACGAATTTGCTTAAGGCGCGCTCCAACCGTGACCGTAACGAAATTGTTGCTACAGTGCTCATGCAGCCAACCAAGCGGAGCAACAATTCCGTTACGGT
>JAOXNR010001250.1:0-10148 GCA_028571225.1 Parsonsia alboflavescens
ATTTTATTTTTTAAAAATATTGATAGTTAGAAACTTAACTGTGCACTTTATAGCATTACACTATATATATAAGTCTTTAACGGTTAAAGTTAACTGTCTATTTATTTTTTATTTTTTTAAAAATAAAATCCTCAATAAAAAAAAAACTTTTTGTAAATATATTTTACATATTATATCCTCAAATTTGGCACCATTGCAGATTATTTGAAAAATTCAAGATTCCAACCTGAAGTTGATACCCTTTTATTAGTGGAGTCAACAATTATTCAGGATTCAAACCTGAAGTTGGTACCTCTTCATTGAAGGAGCCAACAGTTCTAATTATTATATTTTACTAATAAATTTCTTTTGCAGGATAATGGCACAGCATTCAGAGATCACCCTTGGTCCCTATAAGTTGCCAAAATATCCCCTTTCTTCTCCTCTATCATTCCCAACCGAATTTGATCTCTGTCCTACTCATCAATGTCTAATAGATAATCTCTAGAATTCTAGAGATAATCTTAGATTTGCAGATGTGCTCAAAGCCTTGGCTGGACATCTTGTTTTTCTCTCCTCCTCGTTAGATGAAAAAGAAAAAATCGAATTAGATAAAAAAGAGATCATTAAATTTGTAAAAGAAGAAGAAGATGAGCGACAAAAGAATTGGAGGAAATTCCCTGATAAACTATTTGAAGTAAAAGAAGTTATCTATTCCTATCTTCTTCGAAACAAAGTCGAAGAACAAATAGCCTACCAAAAACTTTTCAGAGAATTCATTTCTTTAATTGATAATCCTATTCAAGGATCCACCTTTCGTGTCTTCTCTTACATTGGAGAACCTGATTCAAGAGTCTCCGGGTACTCTATTATTACCCTTTGTATTAATTTGAAACACTGGCATACCCAACACTTTGATGGGTTAGAACTTTCCCTTTCCAAACTCCTACAATTTGGCTATGTTTCCCGTATTACTATCCCCAAGCAAAAATTTGAAAAGATCACTGGACACCGTACAGTGGATTGGGTTATTCATCAGGGTAAGACCAGAGGATGGGACACTCATGGCTATGTTAATGTCAAGGTTCTATCCATCATACCTAGCTTCTATCCTTCCAAACCAGAAGAAGCCAAGACCACATTTATTGTTGATCATCGGCGATATGTGAAACCTTTGTTTAACTATGAAATTGAATAAGTTTATTTATTTCCTGAAGCTATACACTCACTGGCGGAACAACTTGAATTTTATCGTGCCACCACAGTCAACCATCATCATTCAGACTTGTGGCAAGATAATTTGGTTTATCATGACAAAAACATTAGAATTTTCATTCCATGGTTTCGAAGGCTCACTCTCCCCTTTTTGGATATTCTACTTGAAGAACAGTCATTGATGGGTTATCTCTCATCTGTCTCTGCCATTGCTCGGACACGTCTACAAGGTGACCGCATGGACGGCGAAAGAGATCACATCACGAGAGAAGATATGATCCCAGATGACTAGATGAAGCACTTAGTTGGCAAATTCGGTATTACTACCAAATCAACTCATGAGATTCTCCCTAATCATGTTTTCAAGTGATTTGCTACCAGAATTTTAAACTTGTTATATTTTATGTCAAACTTTTAATTTTTTCCTTATTTATCATAATTCATTGATTATCCCTTTTTTTAATTTAATATAATCATATAACACATTTTTAATGATACATGTATTAAACATTTATGCTTTCTTTTTATTTTGTATTTGATAAAAAATTTCGATAATAAAATGTTTTGACTAAAAATCTTTAAAATTTTATTTGTAATGTTGTAAAATTGAAAAATAAATATTTAAATAGCAAAAAAATTATTTGACATTTTTGCTTCCTTAAAATCTCATCTTACATGTTAATTGTCAAAGTAAAAACAAGTTTATTTACATAATTTACTTAAAAATAATAATAAAACATATTTGATTCAAATAAAAACAATTTAAATATATATAAAAACAAAATTCACAGAGCAGGACTTTAGCTAGTCATATATAAAAGCAAAAATATCTGCCAACATATTGATAACTCAGCTCATGAGGGTGCTTCAAAATCAAATGCTTTTATGATTTGAAGGCACCAAGATTTTTTGGATTTTTTAATTTTCATATACTTATATATATAAATATATTATTTTTAATTACTCGGTCTATCGAATTTGCAGAGAAGTTTTCAGATGAAATTAGGGATAAGACTTAGTTGCAGAGATTTCTAGGATGTTTAAATTATATGACAGATTTCATTTCCAACTTGAAATTCATTTGTAAACCTCTCTATGATCGATTGAAAAAGAATCTTGTCACTTGGATTCGAAACAAACCCAAACTGTTCAACATTTGAAACAACTTGACAATAACCTTCCTTGTCTCAATATTCCAGATCCAGAAGCATCCTTAATAGTTAAAACCGATGCCTCTGAAATTGGCTTTTGGAAGTATTCTCAAACAGAAGAATGTGACATATCTCCTGAACAAATTGATCAGTACCAATCAAAATTTAGTGTTACTTCTCTTATTACTATATTTTCAGGATTCAAACCTAAAGTAGATACTCCTTTATTGGTGAAGTCAACAAGTAGCCTTGTACAAATTTGTAGACTGGTAAAAATTTATACTGACCAATTGCTATTTGCAGGAATATATTTTGCAAGCATAATCAAAATGGCAACACCTAGTGAAATGACTTATTCTTTGAAAATCTATCCAAAGAACACTAATTTGTCTTTCAAAACCGAATTTGATCTCTATCCAACCCATCAGTGTCTTATTGACAATTTATGGAATTTGAAAACAGAACCTCAATTCCTTGATATCTCAAAAGCATTAGCAAGACATCTTGTTTTCCTCTCTACCTCCTTAGACCAACTAGAGACCCAAGAGTTGAACAAAAATGAAATCCAACAATTTGTAAAGGAAGAAGAAGACAAAAGACAAAAAGAGTGGCAAACCTTTCCTGAAAAATTATATGAAGTATAGGATGTGGTTTATGATTTTTTGTTGAAAACAAAAATTGAAGAACAAGTTGCTATTCAAAAATTGTTGAGAGAATTTGTAACTTTAGAACTTTTAGAGTTCTTTCCTTTAGTGGTGAATTAGAATCTAGAGTCATTGGGTACTCTATTATCAAACTCTATATCAACTTTAAATAAAACCCAAGAATTTGACAAACTAATACTCGTAAATCCCAAAACTCTTAGAGCATGGTTTTATCTCTAGGATCACGATTCCAAAGCAACGATTTGAAAAAACAACAAGACACAGAGCAGTTGATTGGGTTATTCATCAAGGAATGATGAAAGGTTGGGACACTCTTGGATATGTTAACATTAAAATCTTTTCTATCACTCCCAGTTTCTTCTCATCTCACCCTGAAGATGCCAAGACTATCTTCTTGATTGACACATAAGATATATGAAGAATATTTTCAATGAAGAATATGAAGCAACGTACTTGTTCCAAGAAAAGTTTCATTCAATTAGTAAACAACTAGAATTTTATAGAGCAGCCATGGTCAATCATCAGATGGAACTCTGGCATGAGACCTTGACTTATTGCGACAATAAACATTAGAGGTTGAAATGTTAACCAAAGAAGAGGTTGAAATGTTAAATGAAATAAACATTAGATTAGATAAAATTAATAAAGATCAAAATTCTAAAGCAAGTATTAGTGGAACTAAAATTGAAACAATTAATTTTGAAAAAGATGTAATCAACAAAGTAAAATATTCTGATAAGAAACCTAGTTTGGATCTACAACTAGAAATTATTATCCTAGACCCTCTTTTCCAGGCCTCCAAATTGAAGAAAAGCATTTAACTTCAACCTCCTCTTATGTAGGAAATGATTTGAATGAATGGAATTTAGATGGAATGACAAAATGTCAAATTTTAAATTTAGTACAAGAAATTTCTATGGCAGCAATGGCATATAAATTAGCTAACACAACAAAAAATGAAGAAGATATAGTAGGAGAAATATTAATAGGATTTACAGGAACATTAAGAAGATGATGCGATAATTATCTCAACGAAGAAAGTAGAAAAGAAATCAAAAAATCAACTAAAGTAGTTAATAGAATAAAAATGAAAAATGGACAAGAAATTGCAGAACAAATAACAGTCTCAAATGTTGTTACTAGGTTATTATTTGCAATTACTAAACATTTTGTAGGAGATCCCAAGGATTTTCAAGATAAAAGTAGCAAGATTTTGACTAATTTGAATTGTCCTAAATTGCATGATTTTAGATGGTATAAGGATATGTTTATAAGCAAAGTTATGTTAAGAAATGATTGTCATCATGCATTTTGGAAAGAAAGATTTATTTCAAGATTACCCCCTTTATTTGCAGAAAAGGTTAGACAAAAATTGAAAGAAGATTATGATAATAGAATTCATTTAGCGGAAGGATCGTTTCACAAATCCATATGTTTATATTTAAAACATTTTATAAAATAATTTTTAAAATAAAGTTAGCATAAAACTTATTGAGAAAAGCTTCTTCAAATAAACTTCAATTTCATAGAAAGATATTCAAATACAAGAAATTATAATAGAGAATGTTTGAGGGATTTAGCCGTTCCTAAAAACAGGTGGGAATTGGCCGTGTCCTTCAAACTTATAAATGATGCTATTAAATAGCAAATTCTAGAGCGGACTTCAAAATTTTCTTTTCAAGTCCGAAATGCAAATAATTCAAAAGATATAATTATTTCTACTTTGGTAAAGTTAGACCACTGATGTTAGTTACTTTACCAAAAGTAGATTCCTTCTGATCTTCAAATTGATTTCTACTTTGTCAAAAGTAAATTCCTTTAAATCTTCAAATGGATGCCAGTTGTTTTGAAAGTAGACAAATAACTTTAAGGAAAGTTATCTATCACTTTTGTTGATGCTTGTCAAATCTTCCCTTTCTTTGTTTTCCATTTGTTTAGTGCTATCAAGTCTTGTCTGTTTCTGCAACTTTTTAGTCTGGTGAGATTTCTTCTATTAAATGATCTCTGTCTCCATCATATTTATTGCCTTGGACAAGGGTCCTTGATACAGTAGACACTAATGACAGATAATCCATGAGAGACTGATCTTCTTTTACAATATCAAACAAAGTAAGAGGAATTCTTCTTAAATATGGAATATAAACTTTAACATTCTTGTCATAGTAAGTCAAGGTCTCATGCCAAAGTTCCTTCTGATGATTGACCATGGCTGCTTTGTAAAATTCTAATTGTTCACTAATTGAATGAAACTTTTCTAGGAACAAGTACGTCGCTTCATATTCTTCATTGAAAATAGGCTTCATATGTCTTATGTGTTCAATTAAGAAGATAGTCTTGGCTTCTTCAGGGTGAGATGAGAAGAAACTGGGAGTGATAGAAAAGATTTTAATGTTAACATATCCATGAGTGTCCCAGCCTTTCATCATTCCTTGATGAATAACCCAATCAACTGTTCTATGTCTTGTTATTTTTTCAAATCATTGCTTTGGAACAGTGATCTTAGAGATAAAGCCATGCTCTAAGAGTTTTGGGATTGAGAGTATTAGTCCGTCAAATTCTTGGTTTTTCCAATATTTAAAGTTGATACAGATAATAGAGTACCCAATGACTTTAGATTTCGGTTCACCACTAAAGGAAAGAACTCTAAAAGTTGCTCCTTCTAATGGGGAGTTTTCTAAAGTTACAAATTCTCTCAATAGTTTTTGAATAGCAACTTGTTCTTCAATGTTTTTTTTCAACAAAAAATCATAAATCACATCCTTTACTTCATATAATTTTCAGGACAGGTTCACCACTCTTTTTGTCTTTTGTCTTCTTCTTCCTTTACAAATTGTTGGATTTCATTTTTGTTCAACTCTTGGGTTTCTAGTTGGTCTAAGAAGGAAGAGGGGAAAACAAGATGTCCTGCTAATGCTTTGAAGATATCAGGGAATTGAGGTTTTGGATAGGTTTTCAAAGAATATGGGCCAAGGGTTATTTCACTAGGTGTTGCCATTTTGATTATGCCTGCAAAATATATTCCTGCAAATAGCAATTGGTTAGTATAAATTTTTACCAGTCTACAAATTTGTACAAGGCTACTTTTTGACTCCACTAATGAAGGGGTATCAACTTCAATTTTGAATCCTGAAAATATAGTAATAAGAAAAGTAACACTAAATTTTGATTGGTACTGATCAATTTGTTCAGGAGATATGTCACATTTCTTCTATTTGAGAATACTTCCAAAGCCAATTTCAGAGGCATCTGTTTCAACTATCAAGGATGCTTCTGGGTGTGGAATACTGAGACAAGGAAGGTTTTTGATAAGTTGTTTCAAATGTTGAACAATTTGGATTTGTTCTTAACCCCAAGTGACTGAATTCTTTTTCAATCGGTCATAAAGAGGTTTACAAATAAATTTCAAGTTGGGAATGAAATCTGCCACATAATTTAAATATCCTAAAAATCTCTGCAATTAAGTCTTATCTCTAATTTCATCTGGAAACTTCTCTGCAAATTCGATAGACCTAGTAATAGGCTTATATAGCTCTTTGTCCAAATCATGGCCTAAGAATCTATTCTTAATCTGAAACAATTTCAATTACTTGCACTTACCACCAGCCCATTTTTCGTGACGTTGAATATATCATTCATAACCTTTTGAAATTCTAATGGTGCATTTTTCATTCCAAATGGCATTACATTCCATTCACATTGTCCAAATGGTACATTAAAAGCTGTTTTATACTTATCCTTTTCAAATATTTTAATCTGCCAAAATCTAGATTTCATATCAAATTTACTATAAATAACATATCTAATTGTTCTTTTAAGTAAATCTCTTTTGTTAAGAATGGGGTATCTAATCCATTTTAATACCTTATTTAATGGTTTATAATTAATTACTAATCTTGGTGCTCCTCTTTCCTTTTTGACGTTATTATTCACATAAAATGCTGAGCAACTCCAAGGAGATCTAGATTCTCTAATAATCCTTTTATTTAACAAATCTTGTATTTCCTTTTTACAAATTTCTATTAATTTCTGATTCATTTGAATGGGCCTAGCTTTAATAGGTCTATTCTTTTCATCAAATTATTCTATATGAGGCAATTCTACTTCATGTGATTTCCTATTCCAAAAAGCTGTTGGTATGTCTGAACATACTTCCTTTTTTTATCTCATTTTCAAATTCTAAAATTTTATTTTTATTTTCTTCTTTTTGTAATTGCAATTCAATTCTTTTATATTTAATTTCTTCTTTTAAGAAATTGATTTGATTTGTTTTAATTTTTATATTTTCTATTATCTTACATTTAGGTTGTCTAAGGAATGGGAAAGTAACTTTATACTTCCTATTCTAGTGTGAACTCCTATTTGATCTACTTCAAATGGATAAATCTGAGTAATAAAAGGTGTTCCTAGTATGATGTCTTCATTCAAATCTTTGACTAATATAAAAGAATTAGTCAAACTAAATTTCTTATTACAAATATGGCCTTTTGTTAATTTATAATTTATATTCAATTTATCTCCAAATGTAGAATATAATTTAGTTGATGTTTTTTCATAGTATCTGTAGGTATTAATCCTTCTTGGATACAATTTTGATCTGCTCTTGAGTTAATAATGCTGTTATAGTTATTACAAAATCTTTTATCCTAATGGTTATTGGCATATACCATTTCTAAAATATTGTACATTTAATTGTTTCAATATACTTTTCTGATTCTTTTGAAGTTTCAGCTTCATCTATTTCTTCTAATATTGGTTTATTAGTCTCAAATTTTAATTTTAAAATTTCTTCACTTAAAGCACCAATTTCCTCAGATTGTATCTTATCATATTCTTTTAAATCTTTTATTTCTTCTTTAATCTGTCTAACTTCTGTTTTTAAATCATCTAATGTTGTTTCTTGATTCTTATTTTTAAATCTACTAAATACTTCTTTAATACTATAAGGTTTTATTTCTTGTTTAGGATTGCTAAATATAGAATCTTTTAGTTTTCCTAAATATTCTTTTTTGACTTTTCAGTCTTCTATTTTGTCTAATATTTCAAAAAATAATTCTTTATTTTCTTTAGGTATTTTATTAAAGCTAATCATGTTAATTGTACAATATTCATTATTACAATTACATTAATTTAAATTCACAAATAGATTCAGAGCTATCCAATTCAGTTTCTAATTCACTGCTATAAGTATTTATTATTTCAAATATTTCTTCTTTAGATTCTATTCTGATTCAAATTCATTTTCTGGATTTTCTAGTATTTGATATAATTTCTCTTTCATATCTTCAAAGATTTCTAATTGACTAATCCTATTCTTTTTAGATGCTAATGTAGGGCATGTATCTATTTTATGTCCTTTTTTACCACAAGAATAACATTTTATACTATTTTTCCTTTTTCTTTTATAATATTTTTCTTCCTCATCATTTCTAGATTTATTTCTTCTAGGCTTATATTGGTTTTTTAGCTTTTTTTTCTTCTTTTTTAGGCTTCTAGAAGGAGGGTCTAAAGAAGGGTATCCAAATATTTGGCAAAAATTTCCTAATTCCTTTTTAGAATCTTTATGATACTTTTCTAATTGATTTTTAATTTTTAAATCAGTATATAGATTCAATCCTACTATATTAACATAGCTAATCAATTCATAATTTTATTTCAAGTAATAGAAAGGGTGGGGACCCAATAATACCTCTTTGCCAAAAAAAAAACATAGCTAATCAATTCCCATATGTCATTTTAATTTACTAGCACTAATAAAAGTAATATTTATTAAAAGACTCTTCAAATTCTCAAAAAAAAAACAAAACGATTGAATTTTTATCCATTTTGAATTATATAAGATATAAGCTACTTTAGATCAATGGAGGAAAAAAAAATAACGATAACTACCATAAAAATACGATAAATAAATAATACCTCTCTGACAATTTCCTGCATTTTTCTTATTTATCTATTATTTTTGAAACTTTAATTTGACCATTTTGGTTTTCTATAAAATTGATAAGTTTCTGTATAAAAAGTAATATTCATAACTAAGAAAAACATAATATTCATTCTAATTGCTCTGCTATAGAGTGCACAGATTCAAGGAGCAAATACATTGATTCAAAATCATAATTGAACAAAGGTTTCATGTAAGGCCGATGATCAAACGTTGTCTTAACGTCTTCTGGATGAGAAGGGTAAAAGTTAGGAATGATAGAGACCACTTTAATGTTAACATATCCATATGTATCCCATTTTCTGAGCATTCCTTGATGAATTACCCGGTTAATAGCACGATGTCCAGTAATTTTTTCAAATTTTTGCTTCGGAACCGTGATACTAGAAACATAGCCAAATTCGAGAAGTTTAGAGAGAGAGAGTTCTATTCCATCAAAAGTCTGGTTGTGCCAATATTTCAAATTGATGCAAAGGGTGATAATAGAGTAGCCAGAGACTCTAGAATTGGGTTCACCAATATAAGTAAAGACACGAAAAGTGGCTCCTTGAATAGGGTTTTCAAGTAGGAGTGCAAATTCTCTAAAGAGCTTTTGAATTGCTACTTGTTCATCTACTTTGGTTTTGAGTAAAAAGGAGTAGATGACTTCTTTAACTTCATGCAATTTTTCGGGGAATTTATGCCATTCCTTTTGATTCTTTTCTTCTTCGTCACGAACAAATTTGGCAATTTCTTTTTTGTCTAATTCTGTATAGCCTCATAATTGGATCAACCATTCTTGAACCAAAACAAATTTGTGAAATCAAGAAAAGAGAAATAGGAGGAGAGACAAAGAAGATCAAAGAAATTAAATAATTAAAATTAGAACAATAGACTTGTTAAATTCTAACATGTTTTACATATAACGGACAAAGTTTAGGTATATTCAAATCGTTTACTTTCTCCTTGTTTGGCTAGGTAGATAAATGTTAAAAGATTTTAGGGAAAATGGTAATAATGAAGAAACAATCAAATTAAGTTTACAACTATCTATTTTTTTAATATTTTTAGGATATGATAATGAAGTTTCGATATTCAAAAAATGACTTTTGGAGCATTAGACCTCTAAAGAGATTAAAGAAAAAAAAAAAGGGTCATATTTATTGGAATTTTGTTATTATCCGTAAAATTTCAATTTATGAGATATTCAAGAACCAGAAA
>JAOXNR010001251.1:0-10147 GCA_028571225.1 Parsonsia alboflavescens
ATTTGACCGTTAGTTGACTAACTACTGCACTCATTAGTGTGCACGATCAAGCACATACTAACATTTATATATATATAAATATATATATGTCAAATGGTTTATAATTAGATACAAGTGAAGTATTAACTTTTGTTTTTATTTTAGAATAAAGTATTATTTACAGCCAGTTTAGGAGTTTTAAATGGGGAAGAAAAAAAAAAAGAAAAAGAAAGTTTAAACCATGAAACATGACGAAAAGATAAATCATGTCTAGAATTGTTTGACATTTTTAAGAAAGAAAAGAAGATTTTTTTTTTTTTTTTTTTTGAAAAATAAAAGGATGAATCACTCGCCCATTCCAAATTAATTGTCGATTAAGGAGGAAGTTCTTATTCTAAACTAGTTGTCTCCTTTGCACATTTCAATGAAAAAATAAATTTAAATTTTTTTCCGGATCCTTTATTAATCTACTTTATTTTTAATTTTTTTCGAAGTTAAAGATCCCTCCCTTCTTCTCCTGGGTCCTCTCTCTCAACCACACTCCCAAAAAAGCTAAGATCTCAACCTTTTTCTTTCTAAGTACTATTGACACAATCCAATAAATTTTCTCCACGTAGCTTCACATCACATTCATTCATCATTCTTAACCAGTTAAAATAATACCTCCTTCCTCCGTCTTATTTCTTTAAATTTTAACCCAATTATTACTTCATGAACAAATAACTTTTTGATTGACAATGTCTACATGCACAATGGAACTGTTGAATTACTGGGGTGACATGGAAGCCATAGCCATGAGAAATCTATCTTGCTCATCCAATCAAATTGGGGTTATTTTCAATTAGAAGATTCTCATTTCTAAAATATTGGGGATAAAATTTAAGAACATGGGGGGAGGAGGTAATTAATTTTAATAGTATTAAAAATGACTAATTGGGTGTGAAGTGGCTTCTCTTGCCACGTGGAGAAAATTTATTGAATTGATGCATGTAAAATGACTTGACATAACAATTGCAAAAACAAATTTCTCACTTTTTTTTAAAAAAAAAATTCTTCTTTCCATCCTTAACCTTTTTTATTTGGTTCATATGAGTCTCAAACTTTTTTTGTCCTTCTCTTTTTTATTTAGTTCATATAAGTCTGACATCTTTAATTGTAACTTTTTAAATCCTTTATAATTTTTTTCACAGTTATATAAGTCCCTTATCTTCTTCTCCTTTTTTTTTTTTTTTCCGATTGACCCAATTGGTCTTTTTTATCATAATAATTTCATTATCAAGACAAATCAATGACAAGAAAATGAAATTGTTAAACAAAGGGATATTTTCATTCAAACGCCGTGCACATATTAAAAAAAATTACATATTACTATTCACTCACCCTTAAATTGAGACAATCTCAATAAATCCAATCCACAATTTCTAAATTAAAAGCCAATCAAGTTCTTCTCCTAATTATTATTCTTTTTTTCAAGAGATAGTTAATTAAGGATTCAGACTGATAGTACCATTGGATCTCATCATCAATGGAAGCTGATAATGAAATGTTGCGAAACCGAAGCATAACGCTGGTATGGTTGTTATAAAAATTTCAGGTGTTGAAAAAGTTTCGTATCAGATAAAGAAAGAAATCACAGTTCTTAAATTATCAATTCCTTTTTCTCCTAGGAATAGTAATTCGTGATCAAGTCACACGCCAAAGCCAATTCCAGGAATGGGTTTTCTTTCTCAAACACTTCCAAGTTATAGATCTAGGTCATGATTAGTGCAACACATATATATCTACAATAAACGAAAGTAGTTTACAAGAGTAATAATATTTGCTCAAAATCAAAATTTCTCTATACGTGCAGATGGAACTTATGTACATGTGAGTTCCCAAACATTGCATTCGGACAGAGGCTAGAGCTTTTAAAATTAAAAAATGGTTTCAAAGTAGGATATTTTTTAAATTTAAAAAATTCAAAGTGTATTTGGATAGTTTTCATAATTATAATTTTTAAAAAAATTTTGTCAAGATAATTAAAATCACAAAATATCCTTTTCAAAAAAGATACTTTAAAATTACCTAAATTAATTAGTTCCAAATTAATATTATAACTAAATTGAGCTGCAAAACATCTCTTCGGCAAGCATCTTCTTACAAACACATCGTCTTATGTCCCGACCCAGATCTCTTCAATACTTTCTTCTGAAAAGCCATGTTTTCATCAATGAATATTCCAATTTCTTTTCCTCTCTTAATTTAAAATTCCTGACTGTACATAAGTTCAGAAGCAGGTTTATAACATGCAAAATCAACCAAATAGACTTTTTGGGGCAAATTCATGAAGTAAAAAATGTCCAAGAAAACCACAAGAGTAGAGTAGAAAATCTTCGTTACTATGTTAAAATTGATGTTCAACATATTTACAATAAAACAAAAGGCAGTCTACTACATATCATAGCAAAGCATAGAAAAATGTTGTACAGTCTACTTCTGTATTTATGTTCAATTTTGTTAGTAATATTTTTGGGAAATTAATATACATTCCTCACAATTGTTGTTGTCGCAAGTAAAATGGTCCAATAAAAGTTGAACTTGTACTAAACCCCTCCAAAAATCCCATCTAAGTTTGCCAATATAGAAATTATTTAGATAAGATATTTGTATCCTTAATTATTATTATTAATCTGTACCTGATGCGACAATATATTTGTTATTATTTATTATTAGTACTATTGCTACTATTATTATTATTACTTTTAACATCATTATAATTTAGTTGTAACAGTCTTTCTTAATTTGGTATTTGGAGTAGCTATAACTACAGTCCATATTTTTATTCTTTTAGTCTCATTTGTATTGAAAGCTTTCACAATATAAGTTATCTAAAACAGTTTTAGTTAGAACGTGGATTTTTTTTTTTTTTTGCAAAAATATTGGATGGATATTGTGACTTTCATATATAACTTGCTTCTATTTATTTCAATTAGTAATGACTATTGTTTAATTTAGATGGGCTGAATGGATCATTATGAAGGTAAAATGAGTCATAGACATACTACTCGGAAAGCTGTTGTGAAGATTCAAAAGTTTAGTTGTGGATTATGTAAAGCTTTCTTCAAGAAAATATATGATGGAAGATCACTATACATTTGTTCATCATCAATTCTATCTCCCATATGAATGTATTGACTGTGGAAACTAGTTCGCAACTGTTAAAGATGTTCAAATCCACAAAGATTGTATTACTTGGGAATCTAATGTAATCTAGAGTTTCTTGAGAATCTCAAATGATACACTTGGTTTTGATCGGAATGCATGGTTTATCAGGTTGGTTTTCTATTCGTCTAAATGGATGAAAATTTTAGAAAACTAAACCGTCATAACAAATTTTATGTTCAATTTTGTTAGTAATATTTTGGAGAAAATAATGGGGTGTTTTCATTTTTACCCAAATTGAAACAATTATTTCTTATTTATCCAAATTCTTATAACATTTCACACATTACTCATATCTAAAACTAACTTTTCATTCTATACCCATTTTGACTTTTAATTAGAAAAAAAATCTAAAACTTAACATTATTCTCCTTTAACATTCATTTACTATCTTACCCCTCTACATTCAATACACACAACAACCGAAACCAATTACCTATAAAATGAATTGAAGAAACCACGACTAACATCATTAATTTGATCAGAAGTTTCGAACCGTAGCTAAGAAAATTGCTCAAAGAACCATTCCTTGTTTTAGAGAAAGAAAAAAAATTCAGTTTTTTATTATATTCAATCGTTAAGTTGATGATTTTTGTTTTTCGAAATCAAGAAGATGAAGGTAGGAGGTGTTTGAAGGCACATTGTTGGGTTTGTTTCTTTGTTATTTTTTTCATTGGTGTTTGGAAGTTTGGGTTTGTTCGTTCTGTGTTGTTTTTTTGACTCATATTTGGGTAGTAGTAGGAGGAAGGAGGGAAGGTGGGATTGCAAAGATATCGAGATAAGGGAATTTCGAGAAGTAAGAAAAGTTCGAGACCTGAGTTGGTTATTTTGAGTTTGAGATAAGGGAATTTCGAGACCTAAATTGGGGATTTCAAGCCTTGAGTAGGGGCTTTCGAGACTTGAAATAAGTTCGAGACCTGAGTTGGGTATTTCCAGACTTGAGATAAGGGTATTTAGAGACTTAAGTTGGGGATTTCGAGATAGATAGGGATATTTCGAGTCATTAGTTGCCAATTTCGAGACCTCAATTTTTTTTTTTTTCATTATTCAGTGGTCATTTTTTGAATAGGTTTTTTTGTGTTGTTTGCAAAAATGGATTACATGAGGATTGCTATTCACGAGGGTTCTCTAAGTGGAACGATGCATCCGCTAGTCTTACCATCTGAAGTGAACCATGAAGATTTTAGGAGAACTATGGCAAACGTCATGAAGATTGACTTAAACTAATTTGACATACAAAAGTCAATTGCTTCTAAATTTTATGATAGCAGTTAGAAATTAATAGATATTGAAGACATGTATGGTATAATGTATTTGAAGAGGGAAGGAGATCCTAAAGTTGTGGTCGTGAACAAAATTTAGAGAACTTACGAGAGTGGCGTCGGTGGTGATATTGGTGGTAATTGTCCATCCGATCCAAATGATCATGCAAGGGAGGAATTTATTGATGTAAATGATGAAGCAGGGATATCCGAATATATTCGCACAAATGATAATTATGAATACTCAGAAGAACATATTGGCAGCGTTGAGGTTGATGAGGATGATGACGACGATGATAACTTCCACAATGGGATGAGATATGTGATTCCATTTGAGCAATTTATACCGGACCCTTCTACTCAATTTTCAAACATGGTCTAGAATGACAACGAAGAGGTGCATTTTTCGGAAGATGATACTGTTCCACTGGTGGGTTTTATAAGAAAAGATGTAGTCTTTAACAATAAGGATGAATTGGTAGCAGCAGTAGGTGAATATTCACTCGATAATCGATTTTCGGATCATGTGGTACGTTCAGATAAAGGAAGATTTGAGGCACAATGTAAGAATAAAAAAGACAGTACTTTCATGATACGTGCAAATTGTAGAGTAGGAAGCAAAATTTGAGTTATTCACAAGTTTGTTTCAACTTACACTTATATCCAAACTATATAGTAAAGCCAAAAAAAGAGTGTAAGTGTAACAACAATTGGTCGTATGTAAGCTGGTAAACTCGCCGGTGTGAATCACACCCCAAAAAATGTGATTCAAGACATGTGAGAGAATTATGGTGTGAAGTTCGGATACACCAAGACTTGGCGATCTTTACGGCGTGCAAAAGGCATAACCTATGAAACTCCAGAAAACTCATATAGACAGCTACCGTCATACCTCCAAATGGTGGAGCGTCGAGGATGGTGACCTGTATACATATGTGAGATGAGCAATTTCTAAGCTCATTCTGTGCACTTGGTCTTTCGATTGAAAGTTTCAAGTACATGAGACCCGAAATTATCGTAGATGCAACACACTTGAAAGGTGTGTATGGGGGCAAACTTTTCCCCTTGCTATTGGTTTCAGTGAGGAGGAGGGCAACGATTCATGGGAGTGGTTCATGAGAAGATTCTGGACTGCATATGGATTTTGGGATGATTTGTTTATTTTATTTGATTGACACAAAGGCATACTGCACACAGTGAGGATAGTATATCTCGAGGTTCCACATATCTTTTGTTATCGATATCTGAAAGAAAACTTAAAGATAAAGTGCAAAAATCCTCGGGTTGCATTCTTTTTTAAAAATGTGGCATATGCCTTTGACAAGCGGACATGTGACTTCCACTTTGGAGACATTAAAGAGATGTACCCCGAAATTTATCGTTGGTTGGATGTCGAGGTTGGAAACTTGGGTTGGTCAAGTGCATATTATCCAAACAATCGCTCAACCAAATGAAATAGTAATATCGTAGAGTCCTTCAACCACGCGATCAAGAAAGCTCGGTAGTTGCCCATTACATCTGGACATGAGTTTTTTAGGAGTTTGTGTCTAGTTTGGTTTAACAAAAGCAGGGAAACAACAGTTACAATGCCATATGTTATCACCAAGCGGGCTGTGGAAAAAATTGAGATAGAAGCTGTGAAGGTCGACTTGAAAAGGTCGCGAACTACATCCATTTGGGATAGAGAAGAATATATTGTAGGAAATCCACCAAAGGAAGCAAACGTTGTGGTGGATATCGTCCAAAAGACCTGTGGATGTCGGAGATGGGAAGTGAAAAAGATACCTTGCAAACATGCCATTATTGTTGGCGGATAAATTTTAGTCCATTTCGTGACATATTTGCTATTTTTTAAAAAAAAAAAAATTTCTAAGCATGTAATTAGATATTTCCATAACTCATTTACTTTAATTCTTTTTTTATAGGAAAAATGGGGCTCATTATTATACTCTATGTCATGGTCATTCATTTGACACGGAAAAACTGAGGATGGCATTTGCATCTTTGATACAGCCTATACCCTTGTATTCGTCTTTGAATTCAATTATAGGTATGGATGACGTGGTCGTCAATCCTCTTATTGGCAGAAGGTTTGTCGAAAGACCACAAAAGTCCTGCTTCCTCTCTCGAAACAAACAATACCGTCGAAGAAAAATGTGAAAAAATATGCAAGAGAAAATGACATAATCTCAAACTTTCCGTCCTCAACCTTCTTTATTTGGTTCATATGAGTCTCAAGCTTTTTTTGTCCCTCTCTTTTTTATTTAGTTCATATAAGTCTGACATTTTTAATTGTAACTTTTTAAACCCTTTATGATTCTTTTCACAATTATATAAGTCCCTTTTCTTTTTCTTTTTTTTTCCCGATTGACCCAATAGGTCTTTTTTATCATAATAATTTCATTATCAAGACAAATCAATAACAAGAAAATGAAATGGTTAAATGAAGGGATATTTTCATTCAAACACTGTGCACATGTTAAAAAAAAATTACATATTATTATTCACTCACCACTAAATTGAGACAATCTCAATAAATCCAATCCACAATTTCTAAATTAAACACCAGTCAAGTTCTTCTCTTAATTAGTATTCTTTTTTTCAAGAGATAGTTAATTAAGGGTCAGACATTGGATCTCATCATCAATGGAAGCTAATAATGAAATGTTGCGAAACTGAAGCATAATGTTGGTGTGGTTGTTATAAAGATTTCAGGTATTGAAAATGTTTCGTAACAAATAAAGAAAGAAATCACAATTCTTAAATTATCAATTCCTTTTTCTCCTGGGAATAATAACTCATGATCAAGACACATGCCAAAACCAATTCTAGGAATGGGTTTTCTTCGTCAAAGACGTTTAAGTTATAGATCTAGGCCAAGATTAGTGCAACCCATATATCTACAATAAAGGAAAGCAGTTTATGAGAGTAATAATATTTGCTCAAAATCAAATTTTCTCTATGAGTGCAGATGGAACTTATGTACATGTTAGTTTCCAAACATTGCATTCGGACAGAGGCTAGAGCTTTTAAAATTAAAAAATGGTTTCAAAGTAGAATATTTTTTAAATGTAAAAATTTCAAAGTGTATTTGGATAGTTTTCATAATTATAATTTTTAAAACTTTTGTCAAGATAACTAAATCACAAAATATCCTTTTCAAAAAAGATTCTTTAAAATTACCTAAATTAATTAGTTCCAAATTAATATTATAACTAAATTGAGCTGCAAAACATCTCTTCGGCAAGCATCTTCTTATAAACACATCATCTTATGTCCCGACCCAAATCTCTCCAATACTTTCTTCTAAAAAGCCACGTTTTCATCAATGAATATTCCAACTTCTTTTCCTCTCTTAATTTAAAATTCCTGACTATACATATGTTCAGAAACAGGTTTATAACATGCAAAATCAACCAAATAGGCTTTCCGGGGAAATTCATGAAGTAAAAAATATCCAAGAAAACCACAAGAGTAGAGTAGAAAATCTTTGTTACTATATTAAAATTGATGTTCAACATATTTACACTAAAACAAAGCAGTCTACTGCATGTCATAGCAAAGCATAGAAAAATGTTGTACAGTCTACTTCTATATTTATGTTCAATTTTGTTAGTAATATTTTTGGGAAAATAATATATATTCCTCACAATTGTTGTTGTTGCAAGTAAAATGGTCCAATTAAAGATGAACTTGTATTGAACCCCTCCTAAAATCCCATCTAAGTTCGCCAACTTAGAAATTATTTAGATAAGATATTTGTATCCTCAATTATTATTATTAATCTATACCTGATGCGACAATATATTTGTTATTATTTATTATTAGTACTATTGCTACTATTATTATTATTACTTTTAACATCATTATTATTTAGTTGTAACAGTCTTTCTTAATTTGGTATTTGGAGTAACTATAACTACAGTCCATATTGTTTTTCTTTTAGTCTCATTTGTATTCGAAAGTTTTCACAATATAAGTTATCTAAAACGGTTTTAGTTAGAATGTGATTTTCTTTTTTTTTTTGCAAAAATATTAGATGGATGTTTTGACTTTCATATATAACTTGCTTCTATTTATTTCAATTAGTAATGACTATTGTTTAATTTAGATAGGGTGAATGGATCATTATGAAGGTAAGATGAGTCATAGACACATTAATAAAGACCAAAAGAAGCTTGGAAAGTTGTTGTGAAGATTCGAAAGTTTAGTTGTGGATTATGCAAAGCTTTCTTTAAGAAGTATACTATGGAAGTCACTCCACATTTATTCATCACCAATTCTATCTCCCATATGAATGTATTGACTATGGAAACAAGTTCGCAATTGCTAAAGAAGTTCAAATCCACCAATCGGAGATTCACAAAGATTGTATTACTTGGGAATTTAATGTAATCTAAAGTTTCTTGAGAATCTCAAATGATACACTTGGTATTGATCGGGATGCATGGTTAGGTGGATCTGTTCGTCCAAATGGATGAAAATTTTAGAAAACGAAACCGACCTTTCAAATGTTATGTTCAATTTTGTTAGTAATATTTTGGAGAAAATAATATATAATTCTTACAATTGTTGTTGTTGCAAGCAAAATTGTCCAATTAAATATGAACTTGTAATGAATTCCCTTTCCAAAAATCCCATCTAAATTGGCCAACTTAGAAATTAGAATCATTAGATAAGATATTTGTATACTTAACTATTATTATTATTATTTATTACTACTTTTATCATCATTATGATTATTCCATTGTCTACATGATAAATATCTTTCAAGTCTTAGTTCGTTTAGGTATTTTTTACTTCCTTTTTTTCTTCTTCTTGTTTGGTGTAGTCACAGTAAGATTAGGCTGAATTAGGAAAAAAAGTTAGTATTAATTAATAATAAAAAAATTTAAAATATAAAATGATTTTTACCCTTCGTCGTCCATGATCTTAAAATTTATGAACTTTAAGTTCAGAATTAGTAATCAATTGTCAGAGATAATATATATGTACTTTTTTCCAAATAGGAGCTTTTATTATGCTTTTTGGGAGCTGCAATGGCATAAAAATGTCTCGGACAGAAGTTACATTGTGCATGATTCCCCGTAGCAGCAACAACTCCTTGTCCATCAACTACAGCTTGTGGCGGATGCGGAAAAAAATGGTTTGTACTGTTGGTTTTATTATAAATTTCCATTTAGCACCTTTTCGCCCATCCTAAAAAATTTAAATTTTTATTCAATATTTTTTAGCCCACAATAAAAAAAATTCTTATATGCATATTTTTGGAAATAATATAAAAAAGATTTTCAATCTTTTGAAAATATATGTTTTTTTTTTAGGAATATATATATATATATATTTATATATCGATTATATTTTCTAAATTTGTACCCAAAACTCTCCTATTTAACTAAGAAATTTACAGTTTAAATATCAATTTGGTCACTAAATTTGTACTTTTTTTTCAATTTAATTACTGAACTTCTAATTAAGTCAATTTAATTATTTTACTTTGTGGGAATGATCAATTTGACTTCTAAACTTGCTATTTTTTTTCAATTTAAAAACTGAATTTCTAATATGCATTGCATTTGAAGATTTAAGGTTTTTTGTTGTTTAGCACTAAGCATCAAGCAGTAGTATCTGAAAGATACTGCTGGGGGCTTACGTGCATAAAACATGTACCAATAATTCAGTCTCTCGCCCCCCCCACCCCC
>JAOXNR010001253.1:0-10145 GCA_028571225.1 Parsonsia alboflavescens
AAAGGGGTAGAGAATTCTACTAGTAGAATTCTCTACCCCTTTCTCTACTTATGTATAAATTAATTCTCCCTAACACTCTAGAGTTCTCCATCACTCTCTAGAGAACTTCACAATCCTCTAGAGAATTCTACTAGTCTCTTGAGAACTCTACATGTTTCTAGAAAATTCTGCATGCTTCTAGAAGACTCCACAGGTTTCTAGAGAATTCTATGTGATTCTAGGAGACTCTATATGCTTCTAGAGAATTCTGTAATTCTCCTCAAGCTTCTACAATTCTCTAGATAATTAGAGTAGGCAATTGCAATTTTTAACAGTTGTGAGATCATATCATATCTTGCCTATTGCTAATAGGATCGTGGAGTTTCCCTAGGTTTGGATATCTTTAAATTCATGTGTCTAGTCAAGAGATACAAGCTCGCTAATGACGTTTAAACTAACTTCGCGACTTGCCCATGGACATCAAGGTTCTCGACTATCTCTTCTAGGAGGTCGCGTTGAGTGATTATAGGCTCATGGAGGGTGTTAGGAGTCATGCACAAGTAGTCGTGACATGGAAGAGGTATGAGATCGATTGGAGCTCACTGGGTCGAAGGTTGTGCTCCGATGAGACCACCCTAAGCTCATTTTGGAGGTCAGTGGTAGGAGGTTGCTGCCCACCTTTCATCTTTGACTCGTGAGTTTGACTTTCAGGTATCAGAGATCACCACTTGAGCCCATTCAGGTCGGTTCTTCTGGGTCATGCTGTTTCTCCAATCATTACCCAAATTAGGCCCAGCAAGCTCGAAGGTCGTGGCTCCTAAATTACCATCTTTAAGTCGCGACCACTAAAGGGTCCCGCCATTTTCTCTATGACAGCTAGTTTTTAGAGGAGATGTGCCTCAACAGTTTTGGCAGTTACCTCGTTTCCTGGGGTACCAGATCCTTTTCAACAACCCAAAGGACTCCTTATCTCATATAAATTTGGAGGCTTTTGAAGATTTTAGGATTTACCTACATTCTCGTCTTGCTTGCAAAATCTCAACTTCAAGAATTTCTTTCTTACAATACCTTCTGCTTTCTTCTCAAATTTCTTTCTTTTCTCCCTCCAGCAAGTAAGCTAGAGCCTAGAACAACTTTCTTCTCAACTACCCAAGAATTTAACAAGTGACTTTTTCTTTTCCCTCTATTGCTTTTTAGGAAAAAATTTCATCTTTCCTTTTTTCTTAAAGTCAGAGAGTCAGAATGTGTTCTGTATCTTCACGTTCTAGCACTCCCTCTGTCCATTCCGGAGAAGTAGACCGTACTTTTTCCCCTGTAGACCTATAGAATGGGCATTTCCCTATACTTCGAGGCATTTGTGACGAGGTTCGCAGTATGTTCCTGGCTAAACTCGAGAGGATCCTAGCTTTCTAGGCTTACGTAGAGTCCTTCCTCCGGTCTCAACTTTATGGGCTCCACATTGATGTAGTTGACAAACTTCGAGAGCTCCATGATGGGTTATACCAACTAAACGTTGCTGCCCCTGCCTTGGGAGAAAGAGGACATTGTTGTGACCTCTCAAGCGGAGGTTGTCACTGCTGATGTCTTGGCTAAGGCCGACGGAGCTGGCGAGAGCCCCTCTAGGAAGGGGAATTAACTTATGGAGGCATCTGCCAATGTCAAGGTTGCAGAGAGGGCGGCCCTGGATATTCCTCCTATGGCATATGCTTGCCCTGAAGGTATAGCCATCTCTGCCTATGGAAATTGGATTACTCATTATCACTTTCATTTGTAACATGTTATTTTTATGAGGTACTCGACCTTTTCTGAGCTATTCGTCGAACCTTAGGTAGACCTCCATTTGACAACATTGTTGATTATCTCGTATTTCTCTTAGACGCTGCCAGCTGAGTAATAGCTGTGAAGGAAACGGCTTTACTGAGCTCAGTGGAGGCTCCTAAGGATGATCAAGAAGAAGACTGAACTTGTAATAGAATAGGATCCGTCATAGTCTTGTTTCTCATGTCTTGTACAATGCTCAGCTTTTGAGCTTATATTTTTGTTCTATTGCACTGAATATTTTCCTCAGAGGTCTATTTGTGGCCTCTTTTTTCTTATCAGCTAATTTTCCACAAGTGTCTTGTCTTTGCTTTAACACTTAGAACTTGCATAATAGTCTAAACTGGCTTTGAAACTTATGCAAATAAGATGAAATAAAATCTCAATAAGCTTTGAAAAAATTATCTTTTCTTTATTCCTTGTCCAAACTAAACTGAAAAAGGTCGCTGAGGTCTCTTCGCTACTTAGCTTGCGAGGTCTGGAAAGTTTTAAGAAGTCTCAAGCGTAGAATTTCTTTAGATGGTGAACATTCCAAGGTATTAGGAGTTGTCTTCCTTTGAGATCAGCGAGCTTATAGCTTCCTCCCTTGTGAACTTCTTGGATTAAGTAAGGTCCTTCCCAACTTTCTTGTGGCTTGGTCAGTTGTCCCTGTTTCCCGACATCTGACATCTTGAGGACCATTTCTCCAATCGTGAAATGTTTTTCTTCCGCTTTCTTGTCGAAAAAATTCGTCACTTCCCTTTTATACCTTCTATTGGCTTCCATAGCTTTATTTCTGACTTCTTCAAGGAGGTCGAGGTCTGCCCTTCTCTCCCGCTCTTTTAAGATTGAACCATATTCAGTCACTCTTAGGGATTTCATTTCAACCTTGACTAGCATTATGGCCGTTGCACCAAAGCATAGATTGAATGGTTTTTCTCCAGTAGCTTTCCTCGGTGTTGTGTTGTATGCCCAAAAAATGCTTTGAATTTCTTCTGGCCAGGAAGGTTTGCAACCTTCCTTCTCAAGCTCTGTGAGTCTTTTCTTGAGACGTTCTAGGACAGTTCTATTTGTGACTTTAGCCAGTCTATTCACTTAGCTATAGAGGTCAACTTGTGTTCAATTTTCAAGTTTTTACAAAAAGTCTTGAATGGGTCGCCAATGAACTATTGTCCATTGTCTGAGATAATAGCTCGGGGAATCCCAGATCTACATACGATGTTCCTGCATGCAAAGGACTTGACTTTTGGAGATGAAATTGTTGCCGCTGGCTCAGCTTCTACCCATCTGGTGAAGTACTGTACGACAACAATTAGGAATTATACACCCTCCACTAGTTTTGAGAAGGGTCCTAGTATATCGATACCCTAGGCATCAAAAGGTATTGTCAAGTTGATAGATTGATACCTCGTTGGCGGGACATGCTATTTGTTCCCATGCAACTTACGGCTCATGCAATTCTGTATGACTTTTGTCTAAAACCATCGAAGGCCAATAATACCCTATCCTTGGTATTTTCTTGGCAACGATTTTTGGCCCTATTTGTGATCCATATATGCCACTATGTACCTCTTCAATGACATACTCTTCTCGTCCCTTGCTCAGGCATTTGTTTAATGGCCATGTGTATGACCTTCTATACACCTTGTCATCCACTATTAGGACGTAGCGAGGTGCCCATTTCTACACTTGGTGAGCTTCTTTTGAATCTTGTTGGAGGTTGCCATCTTTTAGGAATTTGCAGATTGGGTACCTGCAATCTACCTGATCCTCTATAACCAAGTTCTCTTCTTGGTTTATGTTGCGAGAATAAAACTGATCCACTAATAGTTTAGCTTTTGTCCCTACTATCTCTCATATAATGCATTCGCTTCTGCATTTTGCTCAGTAAGAAATGCTCAAGTTTGGATGTTATATCTCTCACTTGTTTGAGATATTTAATCACCTTTCTAGCTTCGAATTCCCCAGCAACCTGGCTGGCTATAACTTGTGAATCAGTTCTGGCACGCAATTTTTGCACTTTTAGAGCTCTTATGAAGTCTTAGACCTGCTAAGAGAGCTTCATATTTAGATTTGTTATTCAAGGTTGGGAAGTTGTACTTCACAGAGTAAGTGATGCTCACTCTCTAAGGGGCTGATCAATACGATTCTCGCACCTGAATTTTCCTTTTTTGTGGAGCCATCTATGTACATGGTCCATATATTAATTTCACAAGAGCTTGTGAGCATCAGTGGAACTCTGGTGCATTCTTCTACAAAGTCTGAGAGAGCTTGAGCTTTGATAGCTTTCCTTGGCTTAAACTCAATTTGATATCCCGACCACTTCATTGTCTAACCTGATAGATCGGGTTTCGCCAGAGCTTATTTTAGTGGCAAATTGGTTAATACTCTTATCGACTAAGCTTCAAGATAGGGCTTAAGCTTCCTTGAGGTAATAATAGGCTGGTAAGAAAATTTTTCGAGGTCTGAATATCTAATTTCACAAGCTCGAAGCAAACGGCTTGTTTTATAAACTGGAAATTATAAACCTAACCTTTCTACCAGTAGCACCGAGCTGATTGCCTTCTCTATTGCAGTTAGGTACATTAAAATTTCCTCTCTCGACCTCGGAGAGACAAGCTGTGGGCGCTTCCCTATGAAGTCTTTTTTAACTTGCCAAAAGCTATTTGGCAATCTTTAGTCCACTGAAAATCTTTTGGCTTTTTTATGACATCATAGAATTTCTCTCCTTTGTCAGCCATTTTGCTAATGAAGCACCCAATGCCGCTATTGTTCCTATCAGACTTTGAACCTCTTTAATATTTTTGGGAGGTTCCATGTCTAACAGTGCTTTTATTTCATCAAGGTTGGCAGTAATGCCTCGTTTTGATATCATGAAGCCTAGGAATTTCCCTGCCGAAACCCCGAAGGTACATTTCTTGGGGTTGAGCTTGATATGAGCAGCTTTCAATGTTTGGAAAATCTCCCTAATATCTTCAATGAAGTCTTCAGAGGTCTTGGACTTGATTACGATGTTGTCCACGTAGACCTCAATGTTCCTCCAGATCTTGTTCTTGTAAACCTTGTGCATAGCTCGCTAGAATTCTACCCCTATATTCTTCAGGCCGAATGACATCTTGGTGTAGTAGTAGGTCCCAATCTCTATGATAAATGAGGTCTTTTCCATATCTTCTATTACCATTGGAATTTGGTGGTACCCCTCGCAGGCATCTAGGAAACATAGCCACTAGTAACCGGTTGTTAAGTCTACCATCTCATCAATGCTCAGGAGTAGGTAAGAGTGCTTTTGGCAGGATTTGTTCAATGTGGTGAAATCCACACACATCCTCCATGTCCTTTCTTTCTTTGGCACAACCACTAGATTGCCTAGCCATTCTAAGTACACTACCTCTTTCAAGATTCCAGCAGCGAAAAGTGCTTGGACTTCTTAGGCTATGACCTTGTTTCACCTTAGAGCAAAGATCATTTTCTTTTGCTTCACTGGTTTGACTCCTGGTTTGAGCTCGACCTTATGCTCTGCAATTCTCTTGTCAATGCCTTCAAGGTTGGCAAGTCGCCAGGCGAAGACTTTCCTATATTCATGTGGGGAGTTAACGAGCTTCCCTTTTATTTTGGAAGGCAAAAGTTCTCCTATCTTTATCCCTTTCTCAGGGAATTCTGGGTTGAGGAAAACTTTTTCTCCACTACTTTCTACTTGTATTCTAAATTCATCATTTCCCTTCGGAAGGTCGATGAAATCTTCCTACTTGGGTCCCGTGAAGGACTCTATATTACCTTCAATGATGGAGGTTCAATGCCAATCATACCAGCTAGACCTGTCACAAGAGCTAGAGCAAATAAGTTAAGGAAAGCATTCACATTTGTGCAAGGAAGAGAAGAAATGCTTGGCTTTACAACTTTGTATGAAGCACAACCATCGATGGAGGTTGAACCAAGGAAAGTGTTCAACATATGGATGATAGAGGACGTCAAGGAGGAGTGATTAAGCAAGAAATCAAGCCATTTGAAGCATTGGAAGTGTGGCTGGAAGAGCTGGACAGTTGGTGAAAAACTACAAGAAATTTTCGAAAATAATCCTATGTTTTTGGCAGCCTAGTTTTCTTGACTTTAGTTGGACTTTTCCACTTATTGTTAGCTGCTATCTTTATGTCCTAAGCTAGCTTAAGAGGCCTAATTAAGTCCCTAATGATGTTTGGGGCTGAGCCCATAAATAGTCCCTCATTTGTATTGCATTAGAACAATTAACTTGACAAACACTTTTCAGAAATTTGATTGAATTCCAAATGGATTCAAATGGGTTACTTGACCGAAAGTTGCTAGGGCTCTTCCAGGGTTCTTAGCAAAACTTTAGATTTATCAATGCTTGGCTAGGGTAATTGATTTGGATTGAAGAAATCCAAACTAATAGATCATATTGGAAGACAATCGTGGTCATTAGTCACTTGCTTGAATCTCTTGTTGAAGTCTTGGGTAAAATTTCAGATTATAAGTGACCTTGGGTTTGGATAGATGGATGTTGAAATTCCAGCTATAGTTCAAGTGAATAATAACATTTTTTGGTATTAGAGCTTAGGCTATTCATCAAGAGGTTTGCCTATCTTTATTTGCTTTCTTGTTTAAGTGTTTAGATCTTATTTGTTTCAATGAAAATCTGAGATCTAAGTTTCATTTGTGTTTGTTCCTTACATAAATCTTTGTTTCCTAGATCTGAAAATCAAGTCCAATTCAATATGTTTGTGAATCTAATTCTTGCCCCTTCTCAGCAAAATTCTAAAAGAGTTCAAAAAAAAAAAAAAAAAAGGAAAGAAGAGAAATGAGAGATCAAAGATCTCCAAAGTGAAAACAAAAAAAAACCCTGTCAAAAAAATTCCAGAAAAAAGGTGCCATAAATTCGACTGAAAATCTGAGAATTATGAAGTTGGTTGCCATTGTTTTGATGTTTAACATGTTGGGAAGAGTTCGAGATATGATATGCTTTATAGATTTGTCTAATTGCCAACTTGAATTGTGAGATTTGGGACATTGCCGATTGAAATTCCTTGAAACTTGGATCACAAGTTTCTTTGTCCTCAAGGTGTTTGCTATATTTCCTTTCATCTAATTCTTGTTTGATTCTAAGTGCAGAACATCTACTTTGTGTTTAATGACCATTTTCTTTGAAGTTCTTATCTCTTTGATTCTTATAAGTTGGAAAATATGAGCTACTTGTTTTGAGTTTTTGATGCTTGAATTGATGGCCTCGTTAAATAATTGTCTACTCTGGTAGTTGCATTAAGAACTTAAAGATGAGCTAAAGGAGGAAAAAGGCTAAGGGGTGAGCACATTAGAGTGAAGAAAAAGCCAATCTAAGAGTGATACACGAGTGGTGAGAGGTTGTACACATTTTTTGTTTCAGCAAGTTGATTTAAGTATACATTACGTCAAAAGAAGTTGCAAGTGCATCAATTGCTTCTAACGTGGGAGTGGACAATGCTGCCACGTCTTCTATAAATGAAGTCTTACAAAGGATGTCTTTGGAGCTGGGATCAATTAGGAAGGACATGGGAACCATGAATACAAAGATCAATAGAGTTGAAGAGAGGGTAAACACATTTGACACACCACTAGCCCCTCATAGAGCTAGACGAAATTTCCAGTTTCAACAAGGTGGCAATGGTAGGGGAGGTAATGTGCAAATGGTACAGCCAAGAGGAAGAGTTCTCCAACAACAATTTGATGAAGCATTTGATGAGGAAGAAACCGCTGCTCAAGTCAAAGGGCAAGGAGATGAATTTGGTCATAAACAAGTGAAGCAAATTCTTGGTAAATTCTATTCAAGATGCATGATACAAGGACATTGTTGAAGTGTCATAGTGGATAGTGGTAGTTGTGTGAATGTTGCAAGTTCATACTTGGTTGAAAAGATGAAATTGCCATGCCCAGACCATCCTAAACCTTACAAGCTTCAAGGGCCAAATGATAGTGGTGAAGAGAAGGTTGACAAACAAGCAAGGGTCTCATTCTCTATGGGTAAATATCATGATGAGGTGCTTTGTGATGTAGTACCTATGCAAACGACACACTTGTCACTCGGCAGACCATGGCAATATGATAGAAAAGTGATATATGATGGTTACAAGAACAAGTATACACTGGAATTTGAAGGTAGGAAAATACATTTGAACCCTTTAAAACCTCATGGAGCATACATGGATCAAAGGAAAATTCTTGAGAGAATGAAAGAATTTTATGAAGGAAAAGAAAAGCTGGACAGAAATGAGGGAAATCCGAGAGAGTGTGAGAGGGAAAGAACTGAGAAGGCGAGGACTGAAAAATCTGGACAGATTATGCAAAATCTGGACAGAAAAGAAGGTGAAACGAAGAAGAGAGAAACAGAAAAGAAGAGTGGAGAGAAAACAGAAAATTCTAGACAAAAAAGTTGGACAAGAAAGAGAAAGAAGATCTTGAGAGAAGAGAAAAAGAGATTGAGAGAGAATTTGAGATGAAAAATGACATTGTGATTGAAAAAGAATTGAGTGCAGAGAATGAAGAATTTCGTGAGGAAGAGAACGAAAAAAAGAGTGATTTGATCTTCAAGATGAACAAGGAGATTTCAATACCCATTTCTAACATTGACCATCGCTTTTCTAGTGTTATGTCAAAATTTCAGGTTTTTGAAGGCCTAAACAAGTTGAAAGAAGACAAGGACAAGAAGATGATAAGTGAGATGTTAAAGTGGTACACTCTAATCTCTACACCAGGTGATAGTTTGTTTAAATTTGAACATGAAAGATTGCTTTCTATGACTAAGTGTGTGTTTAGAGATGCTTATGATGTTCATAAGCAAGGTGCTACAGTGAAATTTCTTGAATATGATGATTTCTTATTTAGAGAAAGCATGTCTCATACTTCTTTGAGTTTAGTGACCGCTTTTAAGGATTTTGAGTTTGTGAAGGAATCACTTGTGAAAGAATATGCTTGCAACTATGTGTTCGGTTTGTCAAGACAAGTCATACATGATGAAGTTTATAAGCATGATTATTCTTTGTTTTGTGGAAATGCTCTATTCATGACTAAGGATTCTATGAGTGAATTGTTGATACCTGATATCCTTGAGAACTACTTGGAATCACATTCTTTGGAATTGGGATACTTGAATGTCTTGTTTGAGTATGACTTTGGGAAATACATGAATGAAATGTCAAACTTTGTTCTACATGATCGTGTGTTGTGGATCTTTGATGTTACCATTCTTGGAAACCATTTATATCTTTGTTGTCTAATGTGCATACTCATTGTTGAGAATAAGCATACTCATTGTTGATTCTAAATTTATCTTGTCTGAGATGCACTTCATGGTGATTCATATGAGGGGAAAACTTTTGCTTGTTGAGAACAATTGCTTGAAAGAGATTGATGAGGAAGCATGTCATGTTGAGAGGTTGACTTTCGTTGAAATTTTTATGTTTCATGACTTATATGACAACATGAATGCTTGGAGTCCATATTTTCTTGAGATTCTTAGATTCAAAGCTTATGATACCCATGATGTCATGCTTAGAAGATGTTCTTTTTAGGTGCTTAATTGTTCCAAACAAGAAGAATTCTTTGAGTTGTTGAACCTTGAGAGTCATGAAGTTGAATTTGTGAGATATGATAGTCCTAGAATCTTGGATATCTTGTTTAGAAAACATGTGTTAGGACTACATATGAAAAGGAAGCCTATACTCATTGTTGAATACTTGTTGAATTCTTGTGAATGAATATGTCAATGTCATGATGAGAATTTGATTTTTAGTGATGTTGAAAGGCTTAACGTTGGTAAAACAATGAGATAACTGCGAATTTAATCTCTATTTGGCATGTTTGGTGGAACTACTTGGTGATATGGTTTATATTTTGTGCCATGAATAGAGATAGGGTGGGATTTTGGAAGATTATAAAAAATTCCCTGTTTTTGAGTCAGTACAATGGTATTCATCTTGATGAATTTTATGGAGGGTATGAATATGCTATGCTATGCTAAGTGATTGTTACTTAAGCTTAAAGAATATGAATTCAAGGTTTAGAGAACCTTCATATTATGGTTTATGGGGTCATAGACCAATGGGAATTATGTCCTATGCTTTAAATGATAAAACTTTATTGCTTTGTTGTTCTAAGTGGTTCATATTCTTTGTCTATGATGTTTCTTCTAATGAGCTTATTGAAGGTGAGAAGGACTACATATCAATAAAGGAGAGAACACCACTTTCAAAGAAGGATATGGTAAGGCATTGTCAACTTCTAACTTCCAAGAAGGTTAACTTGAATTTACTTGGTAAGTATTCTTTAAATTCTTCAATCAATGTTAGTGATCATTCTCTTACCTATGTAGGACATAAAGATTC
>JAOXNR010001254.1:0-10145 GCA_028571225.1 Parsonsia alboflavescens
ATAAAAGATTGAAACATTAAAAGAGTAGAAAGAAATAAAGAAACTAATTGCAAACTCTTGAATCTTCAATCTTCCTTCATGAACTAGGCTTCCTTCAAGAAATCTTGCTCGTAGAGAATAAGAATATGAGCGATGAGATGAGATTGAGGCTTGATTGTCTGAAAAATTATCCTATTTATAGAAGACTAAGATACCAAAACTAAACTAACTCTTACAAAAGAAGTAGTTTCTTTATAAAATTCTGAAGTAGTTTTCCTTTTAAACTCTTTGATTTTGTCTTCCAATTCCTTTAATGATCTCCAATTCTTCTCCTTCTTGAATTTTAATTCCTCCAAGAATCCTCCAAATAGTCTTCTTCTTGAATTCCATTTTTGCCCTTTTTAATCATTTTCCATAAAAATTTCTGTAATCAAAGAATTAAATATGGTAGTAAAAATATTCCAATAATTGGCATTAAATAATTAGAATTATCGATAAATAATTCATTAAAAATCATATAAAATTATTTATTGTATTGCCCTATCAAAGTAGCTAGTGTTTTGAGATAGCTATTCTTTAAATGAGATATGTCTTTTAGTTGAAGAAATTCATCTTTTTGTGATAAAAAATGTTAATAACACTTTTTTTTATTAATAAATAGCTACCAAAAAGAGTCTTGCACTTTAATTGGAAAGTCCCCTATTGATCTATAAATATGGATGTCCTTCAGCTATATTAATATATAGAAAAAGTTAGAACGCTCACAAAACTCCTGTTTCTTCAACATCGAACTTCTCTAAAAACATTGTTCTTCATTCTATTTTAATAGGAAAATTATCCTCTATTAATCCAAATAGTACTCAAACAATATTTGGTTCGTTAGACTTGCTATTGGAGTACTTCTTCGGTAGACGTGATCATTTTATCTAGGGAGGCAAACGTCCACAAAAACTCTAAACACCATGAGAGGGGCGAAATCTGTCTTAAGAGAATAGTACAAAGTACTAGATTCAATCAAATTCAGACTTTTCTCTTCCATAAGTTAGGTTATATTTAACGATAACAAGAAAGTGACTTTCTCTAACTTACTTCTCTGTAATTGAATTTGTATTTTATAATTATTATATGTTTGGAGACATTCGGGGGTCGAAAATCCAATGAACAAATCATGACTTTTGGGTACCAAAATTGGGAGCATAATCTACTAAGCAATGCCTATCTGTTGACTTAATGTCATAAGTTCATAACCAAATTTGAAAATGATATCCATAATAATTTGACATTTCTTTAATTTAAATTTGGCAAAGAACAATTATAAAACTTAAATGTAATTGATGCGGCTTGAAACGATATCCGGGTCATCTTGAACTGTGATGGCTCTTGTAATCACAACCATAAGGGGAAAAATTAGATCACCGGAGTGGGCTATCGTGGTAAGGATAATCTAATGCCTAAGTCGGTACTCCGAGAGAGTAATCTTCAAGCAAATCAGCTCAATCTATCCATGAACAGTGTGTGATTCGATCATATACATTGAATAATAGGTTACCTTGTTGATAGTGACTCTTCGATTATGTGAAAGTGGGCAATTAGGATAGCCTCCTAGAAGCATAGAGTTTCCCTAAGTTGGGATACTTTGCCATGCATTTCTCTGGTTGAGAGCTCATTAACGACCTTTAAACCAACTTTGCAACCTATCTGTGAATGCCGAAGGTCTCAACTATCCTATTTTAGAAGGTCAAGATGGGTGATAATAGATTCATAGCATGTGTTAAGAGTCATAGACATTTAGTCGTGGCATGGAAGATGTATGAGATGGATTGGAGCTCACCGGGTCAACGGTCGCAATTCGATGAGACCTCTCCTAAGCTCATTTTAAGGTCGATGGGAAGAAGGTCACTGTCCACCTTTCCTCTTGTGATTTGGACTTTTAGATATTCGGATCGGTACTTGAGTCCATTCGACTCATGCCCGTTTCTCCCATCATTACCCCCCTTTAGGTCTTGCGATCTTGTAGGTTGAGGCACTGAAATTATCATCTTTAAGTCCCGATCTTTGATCGGTCATGCCTTTTTCCAAAAGCGACTAGTTTTGGGGATGACTTGCCTCATCAATTTTTAGCAGTTTCCCCGATTCATGTGTATCGGATCTTTTCCATAAATCCAAAGAAATCCTTCTCATAAATATAAATTAGGAAGCTTTGAAGAGTTTAGAATTTACCAAAAACTCTTCTCTGCAAACAGAATTTCTTCCTTGCAATAACAACTCGAGCTGCGAAATTCTCGAACTTCCTTTTTCTTTATGTTCAGTGAATTCTCTAAATTTAGAACACTCCTTCATACAAATTTTCAAGAATCGACAAGTTACTTTTCTTTTCTCTCTTTCCTTTTTAAGAAAATTTCCATCTTTTAGCCTTTCTTGAAAAAAATGTCTTCAGAATCCTTTACCCAGTCGTCTTTCTCTAGCACCTATTCTCTTAGCACAAGAGAGATTTCTATTGCTTTTCCTTTTGCAAATTCTAATAACGAGGCTTATTACTTGAATCCCATCGCTGCTTGGGCACCCCCACATTAAGAGCAAGGTCTTTCATCTCTCTTAACTAAAGGCTTTCTCTCTTTCTTCCTTTTTTGGTCCCTCAAATATTTTTTAGATTAGTGAGCAAAGTGGCTTAAATAGGGATAACATAGCAGTCGCTCGGGAATCCAAGCATCCCAACAGTAGACGTGTTGGACCCATAGTCCTTCACTTGACCAATCTCTGGAAAGGCATTCTTTTGCCATACCTGCATCCTCTGTTCTTCAATATAGTCCACTGCTGGAACTTTCCAACAGCTCAGCTTGTTCCTAATGTTGTCCGAACCATAATAGGATTCATAGCGACCTGCCAACTATATAGGGTTCGGATTTCCTTAATCCTCTTTTGGTGGTTCTTCAAAGTTGGTATTTCCACAGCTCCGGGCAAAACCCAGTATGGGGTATCTCCAGTTTAACAATAGATATAGGCTATTAGGACCCTTCCAATCTTCAAGCTGACCTTGGAAGGATTCTTTCCTTTTCACCAAACTTCATCCAACAAATCTACTTCTAGCCAAGCCCTACCAGGATTGGAATCTTAATAAAACCTTTTATAATGGCCTCCCTACTCTATCCGGCAAGCAAGAGAGGGATAGGATCTTCCTCGTCAACCTAGCCAATTATGATGTCAAGAAGGTCAAGTCGACTCAACTAGTTTGGCCCATTCCTTTTCTTCACTTCGCTAGATTGGAAAGTCCTGTAGACTACGACCTCCCTCCCCTTAGGAGACTATGGAAATTCTTCTCGTTGGTAGGAAATTTCTTCATTTTTCAATTTTCAGTAAATTTCCTTTTATCTTTCTGATTGAAAGTATGTCCTAACATCTTTTTCTTCTCTTTGTTTTGACGGCAATGAGGATAACATGGTTGTTGAACTCCTCCTCTCGCTCACAACAAGGACAACAAAGAAAGTTGTTGTCCTTTCGAGCTCTTTGCAACAGTCCTGGCAACGTTGTTGATGCTTCTTCTGCTATTATAGCTGCTACTCCGACCACTGGGGAGTCCTCTTTCAGGATTCCCATTCCCCAGTCCAGACAAAAAAGATGACAATGGCTAGTCAAACTCAGAATGCCATGAAAAGGAATGCCGAAGCGGCCCCTAGCCAGCATTTAAGCAGCCCGCAAAGATAGTTATCTCTGATTCTCCCTCCCCTTAGTCCACCCAACATGGGAAGGAGCTCCCTTCGACCTTTCCTAGGAAGGGGAAAGCACCTGCGACCTCAAAGCAAGGGTTAGACTTTAGTGGCTGTGCTGCTGAAGAGGTTTCGGAGACCTTATAAAGGCTGAGGAATCTTTCCTTGGCCTCTCATTTTGATGAGGGGACCGCGAGGTGGGTCCCTAACCTAGCCATGGAGTCTTCGGACTAATTGTTCCAGTGGCCATAAACCCAATCCCTTTTGATGGAGTGTGCACCCCTCGTCGACCGAGACATTTGCAAATAGTTCACTGACTATGAGTTTGATAGATACTCTATCTCTCTCAACACAATGGTAACTTCTCTTCATTTCTGTATCCTTATAGTTTTTCTATATCAATTCTTCTGAGTACTGACCTTTCTTCTTCTTTTTCAGAATCATGTCTTCTTAGGTGAGTGACTGAGCAGACAAGTGAAGAAAGTGAAGAAGGATCAGGAGTTCTCCACCAGATCACCAAGCTCCAGGACAAGAAAGCTCTTCTTGAGAAGGAAAATGGAGAGCTCACTACCTCTGCCAAGTTAGCAAAGGCCTCCTACTCTACCTTGAATGGTCTTCTAGAGGAGTGCAAGAAGAATGTTACTGAGGCCAGAGTTGAAAATTTGGTGATGGTGTCAGTCTTTAAAGAAGAAGTCAACTAGAGCGACCAACTACTTGAGCTCGATAAGAAACAAAATGACTGCATTTATGGGCTCAAGGCTCAGTTGAAGGACTTCAGTGCCATTTGAGAGGAGGATGGCAGCCTCTCCTTATCTAAGCTCTTGGAGATCCCGGCCTTCCAGTCCTATATGGTATCCATTCTTCGACTTCGGCAGCTTGGGTTTTATGTCAATGTAATCGACAAGTTTCGAGAGCTTAATGGTGACCTGAAGACTAATTAGGCCGTCCATGAAGGACTGTATCATCCAGATGCAGCAGCCCCTCTTCCTTGGGAGCATGAGGAACAAACTCTGAACTCTCAGGAAGAGGTCTTTGTAGCCGAGGCCGTGGCCAAGATCAAACAATCTGGTTAGGGTCCTTTTGAGCAAAGGAAAGGACCTCTCGACCAGCCTGTTGAAGCTCCAAACATCGAGAGGGTGATCAATGATATTCCTCCGTTGGCATTCTTTACTCCTCGAGGTAAAATCATCCACAGTTATGGAGAACTAATTAAGTATTATCTTTTTCATCCCCAACCCATTAATTTCGATTAGATACTCAATCTCTCCTGAGCTATTCATCTATCCTAGGGTAGACCTCCATTTAAGAACATTACTGATTATCTCACGGGTCCCTCAGACATCATTGATCAAGAGAGAGTTGTCGAAGACAAAGCCCTGGCAAGCTCGCTGGAGGTTTCGGGAGATAAAAAAGAAGACTTAGCTGTAATAGAATAGGATTTTGTATCATCTTTCTTCTTCTTACTTTGTGCTTTGTAACAACTACAATGCTCGTCTTTGAGCTTATGTTTCTTCTTTTCTTTCTGTACTGAATATATCAAGAAGTTTGTTTGAGACCTCTTAATTCATATGGGAATTAGACAATTTTCTCAAAGTGTCTTTGTTTTTGTTCCAACACTTAAAAGCTTGCATAACAAACTTGATCGGTTTTGAAACTTTATGCAAATAAGAAGAATTAAGATCTTAATAAGATTTGTGAATTTAAATTTTATTTTGGTCTTTGAAATTTGATATGCACTTGCAAAGAAAAAAATCCGAATAGGTCGTTGGAGTTGCCTTACTGCTTAGTGAGCTCCTTTAAGATAAAAGCAAAAACTAAATGACGAGCTTGTGAGGTCTGGAAATCTTGAAAGGCCTTAGGCATAGAATTTCTTTAGATGCCAAACATCCAAGGTCTTAGGAGTTGTCTTCCTTTGAGATTAGCACACTTATAGCTTCCTCCTTTGTGAACTTCTTGGATTATGTAAGATCCTTCCCAACTTTATTATAACTTTGTCAGTAGTCCTTGCTTTCCAACACCCGACCTTTTAAAGACCATTTCTCCAACTGTGAAATGCTTCCTTTTCACCTTCTTGTTGAAAAATTTGTGACTTGCTTTTCGTATCTTCTGTCAACTTCCATAGCTTTATTTCTGACTTCTTTAAGGAGGTTGAGGTCTGTCTTTCTCTTCCCCTTATTTAAGACTGAATCATATTCAGTCAGTTTTAGGGATTTCATTCCGACCTCTAATGACATTATAGCTTCTGCATCGAAACATAGACTGAATGATGTTTCTCTCGTAGCTTTCCTAAGAGGGATTCTGTAACCCCATAGGATGCTTGGAATTTCTTCTGGCCAGGAAGGTTCACGACTTTCCTTCTTAAGCTTGATAAGCCTTTTCTTGAGACCTTCCAGAATTGTTCTGTTCGTAACCTCTACCAATTCGTTCGCTTGAGGATGAGCTACAGAGGTTAATCTCTATTCTATATTCAATTTTTCATTGAAAGTCTTGAATGGATCACCCACAAGCTACCTTCCATTATCTGAGATGATAGCTCGGGGAACCTTGAACTTGCATACAATATTCCTCCATAAAAAGGACTGTACCTTTCGTGAGGAAATTATTGCCATTGGATCTGCCTCAATCCATTTGGTGAAGTATTCTACGAAGACAATTAGGAATTGAAACACCCTCCACTCCTTTTGGGAAGGGTCCTAATATATCGATAACCCAAATATCAAACGGGAACCGACGTGCAGATGGATCGATACTTCGTTGGAGGCATATGTGACTTATTTCCATGCAATTGACAGCTCGTACACTTTTTGTATGACCTTTTCGATATCCGAGATCATCAAAGGTCAATAATAACCAGTCTTCAGTATCTTCTTTGCAACTGTTTTGGCTCCTATGTGTGATCCACAAATTCCACTATGCACTACTTCAATGACATTCTCCTTCTCCATTACTCAGGCATTTTAGTAGCGGCCATGTATACAACCTTCGGTGCACTTCATCATCTCCTATCAGGACATAACGAGGTGTCCATTTTTAGATTTGGCAAGCTTCTTTGGCATTGTGCTGAAGGTCGCCATGTTGAATGAATTTGTAAATAGGATATCTTTAGTTTGCCTAATCCTCTATAACCAAGTTTGCTTCTTGGTTTATACCTGGAGAATACAATTGTTCAACCAATAGCTCGGTTTTTTTCCTTGTGACCTCCTAGTAGACTTTTAAAAGTGTGTCTGCCTTTGAATTTTGCTCTCTAGGTATTTGTTCAATGAGGAAATACTCAGGTTTTGACGTTATATCTCTTACTTTTTTGAGATATTTAATCATGCTCTCTTCCCTAAATTTGTTGTTTCCAACAACTTGGCTGGCGGCTATAACTTGAGAATCAGTTTTGGCGTGCAATTTTTGCACTTTTAGAGCTCTTATGAGTTTTAATCCTGCTAAGAGAGCCTCATATTCGGATTCATTGTTTGAGGTTGAGAAGTTGTATTTCACAGAATACTGGATTCTCACTCCATTAGGGCTGATCAATACAATTCCTGCACCTGAATTTTCCTTTTCAGTGGAATCATCATTGTACATGGTCCATACGTTGGTTTCACAAGTTTTGGCACGCTCCAGTGGAGCACTTGTGCACTTTTCCACAAAGTCTGATAGAGCTTGAGCTTTGATAGCATTCCTCAATTCGAAATCAATCTAATATCTTGAGAGTTCGAGTGACCACTTCATTGTCCTACCCAACAGCTCAGGTTTTGCTGGAGCTTGTTTTAGTGGTAGATAGGTCAATACTCTTGTCGGGAAAGCTTCAAAATAGGGCTTTAGCTTTCTTAAAGTAATTACAAAAAGGTACCAGAATTTCTCGAGGTTGAATATTTAATTTCAGGGCCTCGGAGCAAACGACTTACATAATACATTGGAAATTGTAAACTTGACCTTTCTACTAGCAGCACTGAGTTGACTGCCTTCTATGTCGCAATTAAGTACATCAGGATTTCCTCCCCCAACCTTGAGGAGACAAGCTACGGGGATTTTCCCATAAATCCTTTCAATTTTCCAAAAGTTGTTTGGCAATATTCTGTCCACTAGAAATCTTTAGGTTTTTTTAGGACGTCATAAAACTTCTCTCTTTTGTCAGGCATTTTGCTGATGAAGCGTCCCAATGCTACCATTTTCCCTGTTAAACTCTGAACTTCTTTAATGCTCTTGGGATCTTCCATGTCCACAAGTGCTTTTATTTTATCAAGGTTGGCATCAATGCTTCGTTCCGATACCATGAAACCCAAGAATTTTGCCGCTGAAACCCCTCAGGTACTTTTTTTTTTTATTGAACTTCATGTGAGCAGCTTTCAGCATCTGGAAAGTCTCCCTTATATCCTCAATGAAGTCTTTGAGGTTTTGGACTTAATCACAATGTCATCCACATAGACCTCAATGTTCCTCCCGAGCTACTTCTCGAAAACCTTGTGCATGGCTCGTTGGAATTCTGCCCCTACATTCTTCAAACCAAATGGCATTTTGGTATAACAGTAGGTCCGGACCTCTGTAATAAATGTGGTTTTCTCCATGTCTTCCAGTGCCATTGGAGTCTGATGACACCCTTGTAGGCACTAAGAAACACAGCCATTGATAACCAGCTATTGAGTCTACCATTTGATTGATGCTCAGGAGCGAGTATGAGTCTTTCTGACAATGTTTATTCAGTGTGGTGAAATCCACATACATCCTCCATGTCCTTTCCCTTTTTGGCACAACCACTAGATGGGCAAGCCATTCCAGGTACGCGACCCCTTTCAAAATTCCAACGTCGAGAAGAGTTTGGACTTCTTGAGCTATGACTTCATTTCTTTTTAGGGCAAAATTTTTTTTCTTTTGCTTTCTCGGTTTGGCTCCTGGTTTGAACTTGACCTTGTGCTTCGCTATCCCTCTATCCATTCCTTCGAGGTCGGCAGGTAGCCAAGCGAAGACTTTCAGGTATTCTTGAAGGAAGGTAACGAGCTTCCCTTTAATCCAGAAAGGTAAAAGTTTACCTATCTTGAGTCCTTTCTCTAGGAATTATGAGTTGAAAAAAACTTTTTTTTCCATGTATAGTTCTAGAATATTCTCAACTTGTGGTTGGCTTATTTCCACTCTCTTTTTTTTCCCCTTTCTTTCTAAAAACAAATATTATTATTCTCTTTTTTCATTTTTCACATCGAAGGAAAATAAGACTTAAGATCTAAAGATATATATTATTTTTATTATTATTATTACTACTACTTAGTGTCTACTGGTTCTTCATCTTTATCCATCACCATAGACGTTATCATCACTAGCAGTCATCATCGCATTTAACACACCTTTTTTTTTTTTAAACATAATAGAACAAAAGAATAAAATTTGAAAAAGACAAAAAAACAAGAATCCAAAAATATTGGTTTGTTTGTTTTTTTAGGCCAATTAGGTGCTAATAGAGAATAGCTCTTTATTTTTTTTTATTTTTTTTGTCTTAATGAATCTCTGTCAGGTTCATCATATCTATCTATGTTTTTATGTCCTTCACCTCTAATTATATCTCCCGGAGAAGAAAAAGGACAAAATTATACATATAGAGACAGGTTCTTTTTTAAAAAAATTTTTTTTTTTTAGTGATGTCCAAATAAATTTGCACGTAGCTTTACATCATTATGTTATCCAAGAAAGTATTAATGAGATTCAAACTCAAGATTTATAATCTGTCAACTCGCCACCCTATCCATTAGAGGGTCTCCAAAAGGACAATATAGAGACAATTTGGTTATAATTAGAATTTACTTTGGATGGTTTGTTTAATTTTAAAACTATTTTTTTAATACAAAAATGATGTTTGAATAATTTTATAAATATTTTTCTCTCTCTGTTTTTTTTTTTTTTAAGAAATGATATTTGTTTACACATATAATATATTTAAATTGGAATTTTAGTTTATTTCATTTTCTTAATTTCTTACGGTTTGCATATAATAGCTTAAAAGCACCATTGCCATCTGTTACCATCTACTCTTGTCAGCCTCCAGCCCCCAGCCCATGGTTTTTTCCGATGGAAACAAAAGCGGAGAGAGGAGGTGTCGTAACGGCTGACGTCGGTTCAAACTTTTTTATATACGCATTTATACATTAAATTTTAAATAAAATTAATATTTTCTCATAAATTTTAATCAGATATTATACAATTTTACGATTTACATTCTTTCATAATACCAAAGGTTCCTATATAAGCTACTCACAAGAGAGTAGTCATTCAAAAACTAGCTAGCATATAACATCAATGAGAACATGGAAAGAAATAGACTAAGACATGATCAAAGTTAATCTTCTTCTCCTTGGTTTCGCAATCCTTCCATTGAGGATTAATAATGGCACCTCCATCTATTCTGCTTATATCTTGAACTAAAAATTTTTTGGTTCTAAGAGTTGCTACTTATCACTAAACTAGCCAAATTTGACAAAAATGTTA
>JAOXNR010001255.1:0-10145 GCA_028571225.1 Parsonsia alboflavescens
GGAGTAGTGGTAGTGGGTATGGGTTGAAGTTCAGGTGCGAAATGTGCTTTGGGTTTCGGATATGGATTTCTTGGAGGGTATCTCAAATCATTTCCGAAATTCTGTTGCTTGTTATCCTGACTCTGGTATTGTCCATATCTTAGTTTTTTATTTCCCCAACTGTCATAATTCGACTTTGGTTGTTCACCTATTTCAGCCTATCGAATTGTTCTTTTATTCCTTTCCGAATCCTCCACTCGGACCCATGTCCCCACACGCTATAGAAGGTCCTTGCTTGTCTTTGGCCTGTTTGTAGTAAGCCATTGGGAATGTCTTCCAAATTTTAGTCCATGGCAGAACGCTCCTACATATATTAGTTCCAAGCAATCTTTCACTTTCAATGCTTCTTGATTGAACCTAATCTAATATTTGCTCAAAATTTCCTTTTTCCTTTGCAATATATTTAAAAGATGAGACTGGGGCAATGAATACTGGTTTGTTTCCAACAAAGTTGCTGAGGAATGCTTCCCCCAACTGGTTGAAAAAGGAGATAGACACGGATGGCAAGGCCATGTACCACTCAAGGGCTCTTCCGAAGAGTGTAGTGGAGAATGACCTACATAGTAATACCTCATCCAGATCATAGAATGCTAATTTTGTGTTGAATATAGAGAGGTGTTAAACCAGGTCTGTGGTACCATTGTATTTATCCATGGTGGGCATTTGGAAATCCCTAGGGATCTTTCCATGTCTTAGTTCAAGAACTAAAGGGCTTGAGTTCCGTATTTGCGCTACAGCGGCAAATTTGAACTCGGGCATTTCAACTTCAACACCATCTACTCTTTACTTCAGCCTGTTTACCCTAGCTTGGAACTCAACTGGGATCGTTTGTGTTGTGATCGTTTGTGTTGTGATATGTTTCATAGGCTACTTCCTCTGCGGTGTGTTCAATAGAGGGATCGGTATTTTTGAGATCTCTTCCACATCTGAATCATTTCTCTTGGATTGCACTTCTTCCAAATCTGGTTCTTTATCTAAATTCCGGTTGGATGAACCAACCTCTTCATTGCTTTGATTAGGTAGATAATTGTTTTGTTGCAAGAACAGCTAGAAAGCCTCAAAATGATCAATTGCCAACTTCATCTTATCTACATTAGAGACTATTCCCAGCCAAGGTTTTTAAAATCGAGAGTTTAAGTAAACTCGTAGGGAATCCTGTAAACTCGGATAGTAAACTCGTAGAGTTTACATCCCAAATAAATAAATATATTAAATAATTTATATATCATCACAATAAAATAAATATCCCTATAATATGGCAAAAAAAGTCTAAAGTTCATATTTATAAGCAATTTCAAATAAAATTATAATAAACTAACAAGTTTTATAAAACTAAAATCCATATAACACTGTTTAAAACATCAGCAATCAAAAGCAAATATCGTGAAAACATAAAAAACTACATCAACAATAATAAAAGCATAAAAATTAAAATTTTAATACATTAGTACTTTAAAAAAATTTAGGTCTTATTAGATAAAATAATTGGAACATAGAGTATGTCAATATAAAAATTATTAAAAATGTTACAAAATTTTAAAAATTAATTTATAAATGTATTATTAAAATACATTTGAATAATATTTTTATATTTGTATGATCTATATGATCTTATTTTGTAAATTTATATTCATATGATTATATTATAAACTTGTAATATGAGATCTTATTACAATTGATATATCATTATATTAGAATAAATGTCCCAATAAATATAAGAAACAAAGTTTAAAATCCAAATTTATAATCAATTCTAAATTAAATGACAGAAAAACTAACAAATTTTAGAAAATTAAAATTCATCTAATATTGTTTAAAATATCAAAAATCAGAAGAAAATGTTGTGGAAACATAAAAAACACATCAACATCAATAATTAAAATTTTGATACATTAGTACTTGAAAAAAATTTAGTTCTTATTAAATAAAATAATTGGAATATAGAGTATGTCAAATTAAAAATTATTAAATATGTTACAAAAGTTTTAAAATTAAATTTATTTGCATTATACAAATATGAGTCGTTTATAAATGCAGATTTATGTTGTGAAAAAGTTTAGATATATAAAATATATTAATAAATGAACATATAAAGGTTTCCTGGTGAACTGGTAGGCGCATTTGACTAGAGGCGTGTCCACTCGAGTTTGAATCCTTGAGACCACTGTTCCATGTTCCCAGCTGTGATCGGATTCGGATCAAAATGAAAAGGGTAATTTTGTCATTTCACGGTTCACTGAGATAAAATTTTAAAAAAATATATAATTTCTGAAAGCTGTTTTCTTCTCCTCTGTTTCACCGTTCACTGTTCTCCGTTAAAATGGGGAGGCCATCGTTGATTTCCCTATTCACTGGTCACGATTTTTGAAAGCTGTTTTCTTCTCCTTTGTTTTTCTTACTCTATTTTCACACCAAACAACAGTAGAAGCAGCAGCAGCCCTGCTTGATTTTGATGATGAGCAAAATTATTTCTTCTTCAATGGCAGCAACATAAGCAGAGAAAGAGAACTTGTTTCCACCTGTAATATTTTCTAAGGCAAATGGGTTTATGAGGTTTTTTTTTCACTTTTTCTTTGTGCCCTTCTCGTATAATTTGCGGGGTTGTTCAAAAGTTTCAATTTTGAAATTAAAAATTCCATCTTTTTTGGGTTTTTTTTTTTTTTTGAAGGTTTAATGGGGTGAATTTCACGAATAAATGGAGAGGGAAGAAGATCATGTTTGTGGGTGACTCACTGAGTCTGAACATGTGGGAATCATTGGGTTGCATGCTTCACTCATGGTCTTTCAGAAATTACTTTTTTAAAAAAAAAAATTTTACCTCAGTAAATAATGAAATGATGGAAATATTTTTCTATTTTGATTAACACATGGTAAATTTCGATGAGGAATCCAATGTTAAAATTGCTCATTCAAAAATTCTTTAAGAATTAAACGGGTCAAAAACAAACTTTAGTATTAAATTGATAAAAACTTATTTTGATATTGAATTTCAGTTTAAAATTTTAAAGGCGGTGGAAAGAAAAAACGGAAAATGTCCTGCAAATGAATGTGGGCAAACAGAGTAGCGGAAGACCCATAAATTCATTTTCTCAATATTAAAGCGAAGAACAAAAACTGTATAGAAAAAGTAGGCAGTATTGAAGTCTTGTTTGGGAAGGAAGAACGCTGACGTCTATGCAGTATTTTACCCATCAAGATTCTGTTAACTGGCTGGCATGGCTGTTCATTTTCCACAAATTTCAGCCCTCTTCGTTCCCGTTGACTTCAATTATAAATTCCTTCCCGGCTCATATTAAGGTACTCCGATTGTCATTCTCTTCCCCTCTTGGTGTATTTTCTACTTCAGTCCCAGAGTTTCCGCATTTGAAACTTCGGAGGATTCGACTTCGGCGGCGACTGGCGTCTCCCACGGTGGCCTTAACCATGTTCTGGGAGAACCCAGTTGTTGGGGACGTTGTTGTTACGGCCGTGACCGGTGTCATGGCCCTTTGCACACTCTGAGTATGGGAGGAGACTGCCAAGAGAGGGCTCTTTGATCAGGTTATTTCAACCTCTTGTTTGTTGATTGGAATTTCTTTCTTCAATTTTGATCAAGTTATTTCAAGTTTTTGTTTGTCGATTGAAATTTCTTTCTTTCATTTTATACCCTACTGTTTTGAGATTGTTTCTTGGGTTGCCACTACTATGTATTGTTGTTTCTTGAGTTGCAACTACTACTGTATTTTATTTGAATTTCCCTGTTTGGTTCTTCTAATAGTTCTTAGCGTTGGGGTATTCTTGTTGGAACTAAAACAATCCTGCACTTGAAAGGGGACTTTTGGCTTTCCAAATTATGCTTGGTTTGAGCTGGTGTTATGTTACAGGCTGAGAGAATTGAATATGAAATTCAAGTGTGGCCAAATAGATTTTCTTTATTCAATCATTTTTAGTAGTAACTGAAAACAGCGCTAGCGTAATTTCTCACCCCAGTTCTATCTGAAGATAACCTTTTGAGAGCATCTGAAACCAATAGATTTTCTTTATTTCTCTCTGATCATAGAATCCTATAAATTTGATATGGGATAAAGGAACTGAAAATGAAGAAATTAGAAGATTAATTGATTTTATAGTTCAAGTTAGAATAACTGGGGTTTTTCTAATTGTCAATTGTAGTCTTTGATATCATGGGCAAATAATTTGCTTTAAGTTTAGCCTTCACAGAAACTTGTAAATCTTGAAGTTCCATCTCTGACAAAATGTGAATGACTACCTCTATATCATGTTTATTATTAACGAAAAAAATCCTGCCCGAGAATGCAGCACAGCTGATTAGCAATAAGACATATAACGGAGACCTAAGGCTAATCCACGAAAGGAAAATATCTAGACCTGGGAAGGACTTGGCTGTATACATATAAGGTTAACTTTGATCTATTAATTTGAGTGATTTACACAAGTCACCTTCTCTTGGATGGTTCTTCAGTTAACTGGATGTGTAGATGGCTTGACTTGTCAATTTGGTGTGTAGTTCTGTTTTATTTCTTCTTTTTTCTTGGTTACATTTGGTAATCTCTTAGCATAATCAATGGAAAAAGAAGACATATTTTAGAAAGACACTTGATATATATGTGTGTATTGTCTATTATTCTCATTCATGGTTTCTCTTTTCCCAAAATTTTCCTTTTCAGAAACTAAATAGGAAGCTCGTGCATGTTAGCTTTGGGCTAGTTTTCATGCTCTACTGGCCAATGTTCAGGTAATTTAGATTTGCTTAAAGGAAGAAAAGTAAGTAATGCTTAAGCTATTAATTTGTTACAGCTCTGGCCATCGTGGAGCAATTTTAGCAGCACTGGTTCCTGGTGTCAACATTATTAAAATGCTTCTTTTGGGACTTGGAATCTGGAAAAATGATGCTACTGTTAAATCCATGAGCAGACAAGGTGATCACAGGTCAGAGCAGTGAAAATTTAAATTATTGTCAGTTGCATGCGATTTTAGTTTTCCAAAAGGATCTAATTTCGCACTAGTTGTACCTCGTTACTGATGACTCTTCCCCCATCCTTTTATTTGCTTTTCCCACCAAATCAGGGAATGGAATTGTAAAAGTGACATACCGGGTTCTTGGACGAATAAACTAGTATTGAACTTAAAAAGATGTTTGGCCTATTGCCCCAATTGTATTCAACTGTAATATCTTGATACTAATTGGCTTAGCCAAACAGTTGAAGAAAAATAAATTATCTGTTCCCTATGGTTTGCTCTCTCTGTTTTTCTGAAACTGCCCCCTTATTTTCCTTGGTTTGCTCTCTCTGTTTTTCTGAAACTACCCCCTTATTTTCCTTGGCTTGCTGCGTTAGGGAGCTTCTCAAAGGACCACTGTATTCTGCAACCATGATCACCTTGGCATGTGTCATCTAATGGAGAACTTCTCCAATTGCAATTGCCATGGTTTGCAACCTTTGTGCTGGAGATGGTACTATTCTTTGAAACATTAGAGTTATCCCTTACTCCTGTGAAATTGTGATCTCTGCTGTTGAACTGATGTTGTTTGTCTCATTTAAATTTTTCTGCTGAAAAGGTTTAACGAGTTTCTGTACTCTTTTGAATGCGTGAGGAGGGACATGTATTAATCTAACTTCTTAAACTTATTATACCCATAACTTTGACACTGGGTACATATCTTGTTCCTGGAGTGGCTGATATTGTGGGGAGGAGGTTTGGACACCAGAAACTACCTTATAACAGAAACAAATCCATTGTAGGCAGCATTTCAATGGCAATTGCTGGTTTCTTGGCATCTATTGGGTATTAATTTAGTTACTTAGCTCCTTCATTTAACAGCTCTTCCAGAATATCATGGACTTTCACAGTGATAGAAATCGCCCTTTACAGATACATGCATCATTTCTCCAAATTTGGTTACATTGAAGAAAGCTGGAGTATGGTCTTGGGGTTCTTGGCAGCATCAGTTGCTGCTGCATTGCTGGAATCTCACCGAGTACAGAAATTGATGATCATTTGACAGTTCCTCTAGCCTCTCTGTTGGTGGGTACTTGGCTATTATAGCTTTTGTAATGCAATGCGATTTTGCAGCTCCCTTGAGATAGTGTTGTGCTGTATGTTATGTTGAACCAGTTCTATAAACTTGATGCGATTTATTTTCATGACTCGTCTTTAAAAAGAATAAATAAATAATTGCAAATCAAATTTTTAAATGTCTCCTCTTGCATTAGGACATAGTATCCGTAACATCTTTTCATGACCAAAATAGAAATATAACCTCAAAGCAAAGGCATAAGGGAAGAGCTGCCTCCAATGTGCTTTTAACTTCTCTGGTTAGCAGTTAGCAGAACAGAAACATCAGATAATTAGTTCTTTTGCCCTTCATAAAGGGCCTCTGCACGAAGAACCTTGAACTGTTTTATATGCGTTGGGGCAAATATTTGATCTTAAAGATTGAGCAAAACCGAGTAGCAAATCATTTAACCACAACACACACAAGATAATAGTCATTTCCTTAAATTAAATTCTCTTAAATATTGAAAATATTATTTATTGGAGAACAAAAAGAAAAAGTATCACATGCATTTACAATTATAAATGACGCAAAAGATGGGACGAATAAAATACTCCTTTTCGTAATTGAATTTCGTTTTTTTTTTTTTTTCCAGAATGTCCGGATATCCCTTCTCAATTTAAGAATTTATAATTATTAAGTGCCATACCATCACTGTTATAAGGATAAAATAATAAACAAAATCAAATTCACTTCTTAATTTTTAATGTCATGATATTCAAATCAATTTCGAAACGCGAGGAATAGTTTTTTAATAACACATATTTTGAGACAAAGGAGTATGAGAAAAAGGAGATAATTTTTGGACCTAAACAAGTTTACTGGTAGAAAGATGCCAATCAAAGACCGAAATCTTGCTGAATAAGTTAATTCTATTCATCTATTCATGAAATTTATCTCAAATACATACATAACTAATTAATTATACAGGCAGCACAAAATCTAAGTCACCTAGCAATAGGAGGAGCCGGAATACCCAGTTGCAGGTTGCTGAAGCCTAGAATTCTTCTCAACAGTTTCTTGATCATCATCATCCTCAGCCCCTTTTCTTTCCCTCAACATAAGCAGAAGACAGCAGTTCCTTCGTTTCTTGCTACTCTGTTCAGAATTAGCGGCGGAACTACTACTACTCGGGACGGTCACGGTGCGCCTCACGCAAGGAACGACCAGGAAGAGAAGGAAGACAAGAAAGACGGTTATGGCAGTGAATGCGATGATCTCACCGTGCATGAAATAGTGACGGTCACGGAGGAATTGAAGTTCATCGTCTTGTTTCTGTGAGTTCCACGGTGGAGGAGCGGCGAACGGCGGGGCAGATGATTGAAGAAGTTCGGTAGTAGGTTCCGTCCAATTCTTGTTTATGTTTCTTGTACCCATAGCTTACCGGCTGCACCACACAGCCCCCCACAGCTTCTGAAGGTTTTTATATAAATAAATATATAAATCTAAATATATATATATATATAAATATATATATATTTATATATTTGTGGGTCATAGTAAGAAAGAAAAAGGGGCTATTTGAAGGTTAAGTCATTTTCCAGGACATGTAAAACAAAAATTTAAGGTAATCCAAAGGAAAAAGATAAAATTGTGGATGATCTTGCGCGTGGTGCGGTGTTCACAAAGGGGATGGTCAAAAAGTAATGGGTAGATCTTGGTACTTCTCCGATGCTTAAATTAGTATACGGTGTGAGAGTAATGTGGGGATAATGATGCGGGTAGTAAATGTCAGTTACTTGAGGTAATTGGTATTAACTCCTTATATAATCGTGGGACAATACGGGTAAGTCCATAACATTCCGATATAGGATATGTAATGAATAATGACGGATTGATGAATAATACTAGGGTTCTATGTCGGATTTAGCTATTTTTTAGCTTAGGTTTCTCCTTCGTTATTAAGTCTCTTTGCTAGTGTGATATGTTAAATTAAAGCTCTTGTTACGTAGATTACTCTTAACATCTAATTTGTGAATAAATGCCCAATTGTCTATGAAGAAATGTGGTCAAAATATTAACTTGGTGTATGGTACACACTATATGCCCCTTCAAAAAAAGAAGGTAACATGGTGCCAAGTGCTTTTTCCAATAAGACATATACCCCTTCGAAAAAACAACATGTAACGACTGGGGTGACTTCGTTCTCAATTTGTAGTTGTGGCCCCATCTATGATTGCAACTGTTGGCTATCAATCAGTTCTCCCGACATATCCACGTGTACGGTTAAGTGGTCAGCCGATTCAGTTGACAGATTCACATGTATGGCTAAGATGGCCTTGGCACTCGTGTCAGCGAAAAGGTGTGAGCTTTTCATTTTTAAAAAGTTAGGTTTTCTTTTCCGCCTACATTTTACTATTTTCAACTTTCGAGTTTTTTCCTATATTCTCTCTCTCCTATTCTTTGCCTTGCAGTGGCAATAGTAGTGAGAATCTTATAACAAAGGCCTATCCTTGCGTGGTGCTAATTCTTTGGGATTTTTTTTTTCCATTTGTTGATTTGGGCTTTTTATGCTCGACCTAAAGCCACTTTTTTTTGTGCATTTAGGTGTTGATTTCTGAGTAAAGTTTCCAACTTTTGAAGTTTTTTTCATGTTCTTCGTCAAATTGATTTCAATGGCTTTAGGTACTTACTTTGATCCTTTCTCTTCGTTTGTTTCTGTGTTCCATGTGTATTTGTTGCTCGAATATGTTTGAGTCTCAAGCTGTATCAGGAAGGTTTATCTTTGGGGATGATTCAGGCGAGGTGTGTGTCGGGGTTAGGATGTTAATCAATGACCCTGATGCGAAGGTTAAGGATATCTCTGCTATCATGGTTAGGCAATGTAGGGTTAAGCCTAGGGTCAGGGTTTCTAGTGATGCGGTTTCCGCATCTGACATTAGCGATGCAGATAAGGATGAATCGGTGGCTAGTAAAGGTTCAACTGAAGCCACCGGGGTCGAGGAGTTTAGTGAGATATCTACCTCTAGGGTTGTAAATCTTGTTATCCAGTACGAGTTGGGGGAAATAAATATAGATTTTCCTTGGTGTGACGAGAGAGACAATAATCTAGCTAACGAGTACCAGAGGACAGTACAAGTGCGAGCAGCTACTCACATCGATACCTCTATGTTAGGGTGTGAAAAAGGGGAGAATCCGGTTATGCCGCAATATCAAGAGGCGGTTACTAACTTTAGGGATAAAGACAGGTTTCGGCAGGAATATGGCATTCCTGCCGAATTTGATAATGAGGTTTTGAGGAAGGAGGGTGTGATTCACCTACCCCCTTTTGGTTGTGTTACCTGCTTTGCTACTTAGTTTATGGCAGGTTCAGGTTTCCACTTCACCCTTCGTTTGTTGATATCTTAAAAATTTTTAAGATTCAATTAGGTCAGTAGCGTCCCAATTTTGTTCTATGCACCACTGCTTCAATTTTGTAGGATAGGGTTTGTGGTGAGACCCTTCGTTTAGAATTATGGAGGGCCTTTTTCTCGATTGGCCAGAAGCAAAAGACCCCTGAAGGTAGGGGTTTTTTTTTACAAGTTGGCGGAGGGGTGCTCCCGGATTAATAGAATGTCCTAGCTCCATTCGAGAATGGAAGATAGAGTTTTGTTAAGCTAGGCATTCTAGTTCCGGGGAAATATAGTTTCCGTGGTGCACCCATAAGTCTCTGAATAATAAGTTGCCTATTCAAACGGATAGTTATGATATTGAAATGAGAAAGATTGCTTAGTTTAGGTTTGAGCGAAGGTGGGAGAACATTGGAGCCCAGATTTGTTGAGGCGAAGATGGGATCAATGACTTGGCCGAATTTAATATAATGGCTTTATGTATGTGCTCCTATTATTTTTTGATTGTGTAGCTTATTATATATATATATATATATTAAGTGTTGGACTTGAACTTGATGTGTTTTGCTGTATTGTTGGAAAATCCTTCGTGATGAGTATGGGGACTTCATTGGCAAAGATTAGTAAGCCAAGGAAAGCTGTTCCGAGTAAGATTCCAGCTTACAAGACAGTGACGGAAGTCCCCGTAAACAAATCTTATAGCTTTGTAATGGGTATGCACC
>JAOXNR010001256.1:0-10144 GCA_028571225.1 Parsonsia alboflavescens
TTTGCAAATCGCAAGAAGTGTGAGTGGATGACAGATAGCCTTGTATTTCTGGGATTCATGGTTTCAGCCAAGGGGATCTTTCCTGAGGAATCAAAGATTCAGGCAGTCCGAGAATGGCCTCAACCATGAAATGTCACAGGGGTCAGGTCATTCCACGGCTTGGCTAGTTTTTACAGGCGATTCATCAAGAATTTCAGCATTATCATGACCCTATTGACGGACCTCTACAATGCCAAGGAGTTTACGTGGACAGAGGAGGCTCAGCAAGCATTTGAAGAGATCAAAGACAAGTTAACCAGAGCGCATGTCTTAGCTTTGCCAGATTTTGGAAAGATTTTTCTTCCAAAGTCGGGATTGGAGCGGTTTTGAGTCAAGAAGGAAGACCAGTGGCATTCTTTGGTGAGAAATTGGGTGGAGCGAAATTAAATTACTCGGTTTATGACATTGAGTTTCATGCCATTGTTCGAGCACTTCAACATTGGCGACATTACCTCATTCAACGGGAGTTCGTATTATATTCAAACCACCAAGCGTTGAAGTTTATTCAAGGAAAGCACAAGCTTCATGACCGACATGCTAAGTGGATCACCATGTTGCAGGAATTCACTTTTACCCTTAAGCACAAATCGGGAGTTATGAACAAGGTGGCAGACGCATTGAGTAAACGACATTCACTGCTGAACATGATGAAGATTGTCGCTTTAAGCTTTGAGAGCCTGCGAGAGGATTTGCGTAATGATACTGATTTTGGACAGGTGGTGCAAGATGTCGAGCAACGACTTCGAAATGACTTTATACTGCATGAGGGATATCTTTTCCGAGGTAACTCTCTGTGTATTCCAGATACTGCTCTACGACTATTGATTATCCAGGAATTGCATGCTTAAGGGCATTTTGGGAAAGATAAGAAGGCTGGTTTGATTAAGGCGGGTTTCTATTAGCCTGGGATTGATAAATACGTTTAGGATTATGTAAGGAGATGCTGAATCTGTCAAGTATCAAAGGGCAGCAGCAGTAATCAGGGATTATACAGTCCATTGCTGATTTCGAAAGAGCCTTGGATGGATGTGTGCATGGATTTTGTTCTTGGATTGCCAAGAACGCCGAAAGGATTTGACAGTATCTTTGTTGTGGTGGACCGATTCAGTAAGATGGTCCTTTTTATAGCCTGCAAAACGACCATGGATGCTAGCAGAATAGCGGATCTATATTTTATTGAGGTGGTTCGGCGATTTGGTCTACCTAGGACTATTTTGTCTGATAGGGATACCAAATTCATGAGTCATTTTTGGCGAGAACTCTAGAAGAGATTGGGGACGACCTTGCAATTTAGTAGTCCATATCACCCTCAGACAGATGGGAAAACTGAAGTTGTGAACAGATCTTTGGGCAATATGCTGCGAGCTCAAATCAAGACTTATGGCACTTGGGATTCCCTTCTTCCCAAGATTGAGTTTGAATTTAACTGTTCAGTCAACAGATCTACTCAATACTCTCCTTTTCAGATTGTGTATGGCAGGAATCCCAGGAGTCCGATTGATTTAGCACTGCCTGCTGATGGGGCGGCTTCTAAGAATGTGGATGAGCGCATAGTAGATTTGCAATCCGTCCATGCTACGGTAAAGTCCAACTTGGAGTGCAGTTATGCACGTTACAAAGAAGAGGTGGACCAGACCCAACGAGATGTTCAATTCGAGGTAGGAGATCTCGTGTGGGTGACATTGACCAAGGAGCGATTTCCGTTGGGTACCGATCACAAACTAAAAGACCGGAAGATCGGCCCCTGTCAAGTTTTGGAGAAGCTGGGAACGAACGCTTATCGGCTAGAGCTTCCGGACGATCTCTGCATTTCTAATGTTTTCAATGTACAACATCTGTCCCATTTTCATAGGGACAATCCGAGTTTGAGGACAAACTCTTCTGAAGAGAGGGAGCCTGACGCAGAGATGACCCAGGAAGATATCCAGGAGGGTCCAAGAGGCTGTAGCAGAAGTTTCAGGGCAATCGGAGATGATTCGGAGAAGTTCGGAAAAGTTTCTGGAGTCGGAAAGTAAGAATTGAAAAGTTACGAGAGCGTCATAATGGGCTCAAATTTGACGGGTCGATCCGGGCCGGTCCAAGAAGTAATAGTCACTGCTATGCTATGATTAAGGACTTTTTTTGGCCATCCGGGGTCATCTAGGTGGACTTTTGGGCCTTTTAAAAACTTTAGGGGTCTTTTCATAATTTTTCAATTTTTGATTTAGGGTTTATTTAAAGCTGATTTCTATTAGGTTTTGGAGACTTGGGTTTTTTATTGAAGTTTTGAGTTTTCATCAATAAATTCGATTATCATAGTGTCTCAAGAATATTGTCGTTTTATTCTTGATTCTCCCTTTTTCTGTAATAAAGCTTTCGAGTGAAGTTGTTTACAGTTAAGGTTCTATAATTTTCCCCAAAATATTTTTCCGTTTTGTGTCACTACCCTATGGCGGGGAGGTTCGCAAATTATCCTACCTTATCTCTATATAAGTATTTTGTTTAATTTTTACCAAGTGTATAAAGTATTTTATTCATATAATATCGGTTTAAAATTGCTCAATTTGAAGAGCATGCTTCATTCTGCTTTCTTTACTACATCCGTTGGAGGGAAGCCTGAGACCCACAAGTTCGATAAAGGTTCCATTGGCTGGGTGAAGGGAGTTGGAGATGACGATGAGGTTGCCCGGTGGCCGGTCGATAAGGTAAAAAATATATTTACTATGCTTTTTTTAAAAAAATTACATTTCATTTTAAAATAATTTAATATTTCCTGATATATTTGTAGATCTTGATGCCATGTTGCTACAAGGGTCACTAGGTACTCCTACGAATCTCGCCGAAGAAGGCGAAGGTCACTCTATATGATCCGAGACCAGCACGAGATAAAGTGGTGAAGGCATTGAGGATAGAGCTGATGGATCCAGTTTGTAGGATGTTTTCTTCTCTTCTGTACAAGCCGGCTATTATTCCGAGATAGGAGTTGCTGCTACTCCACCCGCCAAGTTCGGATCTGAGTTTTTGGGCTTTAAAGCCCTCCCAAGTCAACCTGATTCGACTAGCTGTGGGGCGCAGCTACTGAGAGGGTATGTTAGGGGGACAATGACATCACTAGATAATATTCAAGATGCACCCCAACGCATCAGAGACGAGATGCCACTGATCACGCTTGATTATAGCAGCAAAACATAGTTTTGTATCCCAATGATTTCTTTGTTTTATATCATGTATATATTTGGGATAGTGTGTAAATTATGTAAATGAAATATTACTTGTTTTATTTATATTAAGTAATTAAAAGTAATATGAAAAAACAATACAAGTGAAAAAATTATATGAAAAAAAATATGAAGAGAATTACAAGTGAAGATAATTACTATATGAAAAAAATTACAATTCATAAAGATAATTACAAGTCATGAATATATGACAATGACATGCCTCGGAATGTGATTTGACAGTGACACTGACATGCCTCGGATTCAAAATAGCCACCTAAACAGTTGGGGGAGGTGAGATATGAGTTCGGAAATGGGAAAAAAGCTTTTTGGCTGTTTGAAATGGTGGAAGGTCGATCTAATGATTTGAAGGTCGTTCTAATGATTTGAAGGTTGGTATTATCATCGAAGGTCGATGAAAGGACTTGGCTAATTTCACCTTTGAAAGTCTTGCTTCGACCTTCAGAAGTTAATACCGACCTTCTGAATATAATCTCGACCTTCAAAAAGATCATCCCGACCTTCCACAATTTCAAACGACAAAATCCAGTTTCCCATTTCCAAACCCAAGTCTCACCTCCCCAGTTGTTTATCATAATTTTTTTTTCCCCTCAATTTCATTACTGCAGAAGAAGAAGAAGAAATATGGCCAAGAAAAATTATAAAAAAAAAAAAACATATAGTAGGATAAATGAAAATATTGCAAACTATTAAGAATACGAAAATCAATTACAAGTCATGAATTGTCTTAACACCAGCATCACCTTCGAAAACATCCACACTCTCATATGCGACACTTACATTAACATTAACAAACAATTTTTCTGCAACTATCGCCTCCAATGTTTGTCCAAAAACCCGAGATTGTTGGGTAGATCTCCTAGTAGATGGGTGCCCTTCTTGAGTATGATCATTGGATAATGGAACCTCTACTTCACGGTGGTGGGGCTTCTGTGGCTGCATTAGAATAGGTTTTCCGATTCTGTCCTTTTCTTTTACATATCGTGCAAGTTTTCTTCCGTCGAAATTGTTCTCTTCGAGAGAGGAACCAACCTTCTTATGGTCTTCCTACCTCCCTTCTTGCGAACGATGCATTTACAACCACATCTTCCAAACCTGCAATTCTATTCAAAGTTGAACATAACGGAACAGGCTGTATCGAAGTTGCATATTACTTCCTCAGTAATTCTATGTCAAATGAATTTCCACGACACAGAGAATAGTGGTAAGCCTCAATTTCCCTATAATGAATTAAAAATGAGAAAAAGCAAATTGGGATTATGATTTTAAATCTATTTTCGAAACAATAGAGAAGGTCCGAAAGGTCGAACCTACCTTACGGAAGGTCTACTCGGCCACCCGTAAGGTCGGTTCGGCCGTCTAAACTATCTATTTAAATTATACAAAAGGTTTTTTATTACCTGGCAACAGCAATAGCATGCTTACATGGAATTCCTTCTATATCCCATCTCCGACATCCACAAGTCCTCCAACTCATATCCACAACAACATTTGCTACTCATGGGGGACTACCAACAACATACTTCTCCCTAGCTCGAATGGATGAAGTACGCAGAGTTTGCTGGTCAACCAAAACAGCTTCCGCCTCAATCCGTTCCATAGCACGTTTGGTAATAAGAGCAGGCATTGTAGCACCTGCATCTCGGCGTTTATTGAACCAACTCCAACACACACCCCTATAAAACTTGTGAGAGGATGTAATCAACAATTTCCTTGCTTTCTTGATCACTTCATTGAAGGACTCCACAAGAATGCTTGTCATTTGGTTACATCAATTCTTCAAACAGTAAGCACGTGACCAACCCAATCGCCCTACCTCAACATCTAACCACCGATGAACCTTAGGATGTATACGTTGAATCTCCCCAAAGTGGTGGTCGCATTTGTGCTTATCATAGGCTTATGCAGCACTTTCGAAATTCACTAGAACACGAGGATCTCTGCACTTTGTCTTCAAATTTTCCTTCAAATGTTGAAAACAAAAAACATGTGGAACCTCGGGATACACTTTTCTCACTGCGTGTAGTATCCCTTTATGTCGATCAGATACAATTACCAAATTATCGGGCGATCCATAAGCAGTTCTTAGTCTTCTTAAGAACCACTCCCATGAATCAATGCCCTCCTCTTCACCAAATCCAAATGCAAGTAGAAAAGTTTGTCCATTTCCATCTGCACAGACAGCTGCATAAATTTTGCCCTCTTGTGCATTTTTTAAGTGTTGCATCTAGGACAATGACGGGTCTCATGTACTTGAAACCCTCGATCAAAGGACCAAATGCACAAAATGCTCCTCGGGCAATGCTACCCTGATCACTGAGCCAGGCATTGTATGCTCCAAGAGGTAGAAGTATGTTGGAAGCTGTCTTAGTGAGTCCTCTGAAGTTCCATAAGCGATTTCTTTTGCATGCTACAAAAATCTCCAGGTTTTGGTGTATCCTAACTTCACACCATAATTCTCCCCCATGTCTTGAATCACATTTTTGGTGGGTGTGATTCACATCAATGATTTTACCAGCGTACAGACAACCAATTGTTGATGCACTTATATCCCTGTTTTGGTTTTGCTGTACAGTTTGAATGCAAATGTGAGTCGGGACAAACTTGTGAATCACCCATATCTGGCATCCACCTCTAAATTGTGCACGTATCCTGAAGGTGCAATCTTTTCTATTCCTACTTCGAGCCTCGAATCTTTCCTTATCCGAACGTACCACCAGATAGGAAAATCGATTTTTGAGAGAATGTTGACCGATTATTGTCGTCAATTCATCCTTACTGTTAAAAATTGAATCCTTCCCTATCTCAACCACAAGTGGAATGGTTTCATCTTCAGAATAATGCACCTCGGGTTCATCACCCCAGTCCATGTCTGTGAATTGAGTAAAAAGGTCCGGTATAAATTGCTCAAAAGGAACTACGTGTCTGAACCCATCGTCGAAGCTCAAGTGGACATCATCATCAACATTGCGGATATATTCTTCTTCGTAATCACCATCATCAGTATTAGCATCGGTTCGAATATTTTCGGATGGTCCAGGTTCATCGTTTGCAGGTGGGAAAGTCCCATCCAGATTCCTTTCGTACGCATTAACAAAATCATCCATTGCATGATCACCACCACACTGATGTAATCTTTCAATTTTGTTAACGATCACCATTTTAAGATCAGATTCCCCCAACAAAAACATGCTCTCGTATAAATTATGAAATGTTGTATAGATTTGAGTAATATTGAAATCTTACCCCTCAATTTGAGTAAATGTAAAAACACCCCGTTGTTTTCCCATGAAGGAATTGAAAAGGGCTTTTTCTTTTTTTTCTTTTTTTCCCTTCAAAAGTATATGTCGTATCTAAAATACTCTTTTTATCTCTAATTATAAATTATTTACACTCATTTATCAATATTAAGATAGAGCAATTCCTTAAATTCTAGAACAAAAACTCCTTTGAAAACACATCCAAAAATGAAAAAGCCCTAAGACTAACAGACAACAATTTTGATAATAACCCTTCTAGTCATAACCTTAGCAATTTGAATAGATGCAAAGCTAATTCACTTTCACGTTTGACATGAAGAAAGATTTTTGGAAGAAAAAAGTGCTGCTTACAAATGGATTATTGTGGGTGAGTGCAACACTAAGCTTTACCAAGCCATGGCCAAGAGGAGAAAAAGGTCAAAAACAAAAATTTTCAAATATTTCTCGAAGGAAACTTGCTCACTGAGGAAAGTTATCTCTTATCTGTGGCCAAAGATGAACCAGATCTAGACAATTTTCAAAACTCCCTCATCCCAAAAATGCTTCTCCCTAGCGACAACAATTTCTTCCGTTGCCACCCCGTCTCTAGATGAGGTTAAAAAAAACTGTTGTTGGCCTATGCCCGGTACCAGTAGATACATAGAGGCACCACCACAAACAGTCTAAGAAGGAATAGGCTATTTTAAGTCATTTCCTAGGTTTGAAACCAATTCACAATCCATAATAATATCAGTGTAAATTGTCGGAATAGGACCAAAAAGATGGGAAGAGCCTAGGCTATTTCTAAGGATTAATTCCAGATGGAGAAAAGCTAATATGTTGTAAAACAATTTCAACAAGATAAGGAAATATTTAAAATGTCATCTTTATTGTAAGGATTTCTCAATACAATGGAAGAAGGCTACCCTTTTCTACATTCGAATTCTCCTCATATAAAAGAGGAAACCTTCCTTTTCATTACAACTAAAGCCAAATTCGGATATGAATTGACCGACAAAGACAAAAATCCAAAAGCTCATAATCCTAACTTCTAAACAAAGGCACAGAAACACATAATCCAAACTTCTAGATGCTAACTTTGATGCATGAACTTTTATACTCTCTCCCTTTTTTTTTTTCTTTCCTGAAGTACACAGACTTCTAAAAAAAATTACAACTTGAGATAACAACAAGACACATAATACAATATGTCATGAACTCTTAAATCCTCAAGTATTGAAATGCACAAACTTGGAGTAATCACGTGATGTTGCCTGGTGGATGGAATCTGCAATCTTCATTGTCATGATACCAATAATACTCTTAAGCATCCCGGTATAGACCATAACCTTGTCAATTTACTTCTCAAGGTTCCTCTGGTTCTTGACTATCTAGTTCTCAGTCAATTTTTTCTTCATCTTCATCGTCGTCATTCGGGACATTGCTCCACAGGTGCTTGATTTCCTTATTCTTTGAATGGAGAGTGGAGAATAGCACTTCTACCATCAAAGGATGAAGGGAATTTTGAGGTATCCACTGTAGTGCTGTTAGGGAAGAGGAGACGGATTTTTATTTTTTTCTTGATTCGCATAGGGCTTATGCATGATGTACAATTGAAATTTCCTCTCGAATGTACCATAAGATTGGGAAATCTCTGGGCATTGTCAATATTACCAATGAACCGTAGGATTAGCTTCACCTCTATGTTGAGAATATATTTGAGTGGAAAACGGAAATTGTCACAGAACCTCATGTCTAAAATTTAATACTATGAATAATAGGGAAATAGTTAAAAATTCAGTAAGAAGTGTTTAAATATTTAAAATATCATTAAATATTTTTAAAATATCACCACGATTCCTAAATAAATCAACATATAACAATAATATAGCAGAGCCCTTCTCGTTTGAAATACCTGCAATTAGAATTGCTCTAGTGAACCCATCTCACTTGCCTAATCTTGTTCTAGGAATTCATGGGAAACAACCCTTGTTTAAAGTAGTTTCGGATCTTCTAATTTTTCTTCTATACTTTACTCTACATTACTAGTAATAAATATACTTGTATGTTTTTGCACATATATTTTATTAATAAAACTAGAAAAAGTTATACTGAACCCTAAGAGTACTTTATTTAAATCGAATAATATATATTTGGTGATGTAAAAGACAGAGTAGAATAACCGTAGCAGTTTAAAGTGCCTATTTGCAACATATTCATCCGGTTTTCTCTTTGCCCATTAATTAAAAATAATACTAATAAAATATTATTATATATTAATTAAAAAATATTGCAATAAAAACAATTAAAATTTAATACATTTAATCTATAAATATTACTGTATATACCTCGCATTACGTGAGTATTCATCTAGTTTACTATAAAACAAGAATATTTGATAATAATAATAATTCAAAGACTCTTCAACCTATCTCCAAAACAAAAATAGACCTTGAGTTTTCATAAATATTCATAAATAAACAAATAAGAATAGATAATACCACATTTATAATATCCATAGATTATTAAAATTTCTTTAAGTTTTTCAAAAATAAATGAGCTTATAATAAAATAAAAAATTTCACAAACAATAATTATGAATAGATAAAATTCACATTCATAATATTTATCAATAAATAATTCAAACACACTCCTTCTACGAAACACGATTAAAATTCCAACAAAATAAAAATATTTAAAAAATAAATAAGACTAGATTATCACCTTCAATATTCATAAATAAATCATTATTTATCTATTGGTAAGTCGAATGCACTCATATACACCCTTCAAGTTAATATATTACTAGTAGAATAAGGTCCGGGTATTCGGTGCAATAATTGTTAGATATACGAAAAATATTAATTTAAAAGTTTGAAATTGCTTGCCTTATTTTCAAACTCTCAAAACGAACACAAAATACAGTAAAAGAAGGAAACAATTATTTCTAACCTATACATGACGGATCCTAAATTAAATTGAAAACCGAATAATAATATTAATACATATTACTTCAGGAAACAAAAAAGAAAAAGAAATAGTATGGGATCTTTTAAAAAATTATATAATCAAACCTCAAGTTGGTCTGCTTCTCTGCATATCAATATCAATCAGCATGCTAGCCATTTTCAAAGTCAATTTTGAGGAATCGAAATCTAGATTAACAAACAAAATGATATGTACCTTCAATATAACACGGTAAGGGGGAAAAAAAAGAGATAATATGAGATTATAATGATTGATTTTTATAGGAATATGGGATCAGTTAGGAGAAGATAAAGAGATTTTATTACTAGTTATTAAAATTTTAAATTAAAAAAATAGTAGGAGAAGAAGCAGAGACTTATCTGAATATGGGATAAGTTTGGAAAAGATAAAGAGATTTTATTATTAATTATTAAAATTTTAAATTAAAAAAAAAATTAGTAAGAGAAGAAGAGACTTATCTATCAATTTATTAAATCTTAGAACCTGCAAATATTAGATAAAAATATTATCTGACATGATATGTTGAAAATTCAGAAAGCAGTCAAAATATATATATATACGGATTTGCTAAGGTGCGCTCCGGAGCGCGCCTTAATGCGCGCTCCGGCCATTTGTTTGGTTGTGTGTGCACTGTAGCAAATTGTCGTTACGGTAACGGCC
>JAOXNR010001257.1:0-10144 GCA_028571225.1 Parsonsia alboflavescens
TCCACTCGTCACTTGGCTTGATCCGAATTTGATGGTACCCACTCTTCAAATCAATCTTCGTGAATACCGTTGCTCCACTCCATTGATCAAGCATATCATCAAGCCTCGGTACGGGGAATAGATACTTGATAGTAATCTGGTTAATTGCTCTACTGTCCTCACACATCCGCCATGAACCATCCTTCTTTTGGTACCAATAACTATGGCACTGCGCACAACCTAATGCTCTCTTGGACAAATCCCTTGTCCAGAAGTTCTTGGACCTGCCGTTTCAGCTCATCATGTTGCTATGGAGTCATCCTGTAATGTGCCTTATTCGGCAACACCGAGCCCAGAATCAGATCAATCATATGCTGGATATCTCTCATTGGTGGCGATCCAGGCTGCAAGTCGCTCGGAATCACATCCTGAAAACCGTCTAGCACCTTCCACGGCTCCTCAGGCACCTTGGGCTACTCCTGGCAGAAACTCTCGAATGTACTCACCAAGGAAAAACAGACATCCTCTCCGTGTAGGCTCTCATCAAACTCTCAGCTTGGTTGACAAATCATTGCCTTCTAGCCGGCATTCTCCTGAAGTGGCTTCAAGATCACTTTTCTCCCCTCTGACCTCAACATGAAGATGTGAGTGTACACGTTGTACACTGCTCGGTTATCAAACTGCCAAGGACGGCGCAAGATAATATGTGTCGGGTCCATAGGAACCACATCAGCCTCTATTGTCTTCTCATACTGTGCACCAAAGGAGCAATGAACCCTGCAATGCTTGCTGACTTGAATATCAACATCTCTATTCACCTAACCGAGCTTGTAGGGATGAGGATGGGGTATGGTTGCTAATTCCAATTTCTTTACAACCTCTTCAGCACTCACATTCTCCCAACTATCGGAGTCGATAATCACCTTACACGTTTTCCCAGCCACGAGGCATTTGGCTGAAAAAATGTCGTGTCGTGGCCAATCCTCACTCACCCTGGGTGCCAAACACATCCTGTGCATTACCAAACTATCACCCTGGATATAATCAGGATCAACCACGCAAATATCTTCCTCAATCTCCTCGTCCTCTGGGAATTCTTTAGTGTATTCCCCATCCATTTGTTCTTCCATGTAAAGCTGAGCTCGGGCCTTAGGGCACACACTGGCATAATGCCCTAAATTCGGACACCTATGATAACGGATATTGGCTCAGTTACCTCCTGTTTTCTGTTGGGAACCTGAAGCTACATTCAATATAATGGCTCTAGTTGACGGTGGAATATTTGGTTGCTTCCCTGCGGGAGGAGCAACCCTACTGCCTGAACTTTGTCCCGACCCTTGGCTTGGTATCAAATTTCCTCTACCCTGAAGCCCTCGGCTTTGCATGAACCTCTGCTCAACTGCTTATGCCTTCATGTGAGCTTCTCCCACATTATTTATACTGTGAATGGAGAATTCATCACGTATCGGCAATCTCAACCCGTGCATATACATGGCTACTAACCTCCGTTCTACCTCTACTAATCGATTTCTAGCCACTATCCGATAGAATTCAGTTGTATATTCTTCAACAGTACGACTTCCTTGTGTCAACCCATGCAGCTTTGCATATATTACCTATTCGTAGGTTGGCTGCAGAAATTCTCTATTCATCTCCTGCTTCAAGGCTGCCCACAAATTGATTGGCGGCCTTCCATCCATGTACCGCCTGTAATGCTGTGCATGCCACCAAGCTGTAGCTCTGTCTTTGAAGCGAATTGTAACAAGTGGCGCCTGCTTATCCAAAGGTACCTACTTCAGGTGGAAAACATCATCAACCTGTTGAGTCCAGTTGATGTATTCGTCTGGATTCAACACCCCTCGGAACTTGAGAATTTCGATTCGAAAACCAGCTTCCCATTTGCTCAAATTTACCTCTTGATACTGTTGGCGGTTGACATTCCCAAGTGGAACAATTTCTCTGTTGTGCGGCTACTCTTCCTGCGCCGGTGGCTCCACACGATTTTGCACCTCCAAGCGTGCTAATGTGGCCCGGAACAACTCCATCACATCTCAAAGAGACAGTTCCTTGTTGTTTTGCTCCATTTTGACAAAATTTTTGAAATTCTGAAACGAATAAAGTTGAATTCGGATGAACAGTAAAATCAATGAACAGTGCTTCGGAAGATGATGAACAGTACTTCAGTAGCCTGGAAAACGGTGAACAATACTTTCGGAAAACGATGAACAGTAGCGGAACAGTGCACAGTAGTGGGAAATGATGAACAGTGCCGAATAGTATTAGAACAGTAGCTATAGCAGTGATGGTGAACAGTACGACGACAACAATTTCGGAAAACTTTTGGAAACTCAAACTTGGATGATCTAAAATATAGGCTTTGATACCAAGTTGATGCAGGAAGATTTTGGATCGCTTGCAATTATCTGAAAACAACCGAACTGGAAAATAAAAAAAAAGGGATGTTTTGCATGACCACTGACGATTTCGGGATGTTTTGCGTGATCACTCACATTTTGCCTTAACTTGAACTGCAATTCAAAACCAAAAAGAAAAGGAATTTCGATTCCTGGAGTAATGTCGAAAAACAAAGCTTGTTTAAAACTGAGACAAAACGAAATATTTATAACCTAAATCTATCATAAACCTAATCGGAATTAATTAAAGTAATCCTAATCGGATTTAAATAAAAGAATCCTAATCCGATTCGAAAATAATAATAATAAAAAAAACAACAAAATTACTAAAATATCCGTAAAATATAATTAAATGCGAAAAACATAAAAAGTGCCTGAAAACCCATCAGATGGTCCCGGATGGCTGAAAACCTCATAGGTCATAGTTAAGCTATGAGTAATTCTCATTGGGCCGACACTAGTAGCTCAGTCAAGTTTCAGCCCATTCCGGATTAGGCCCGTTTTTCTTGTAGTCATTTGGACAGTCGAGGGCTCCCTGGCGTATGCTTGGCTGGTGTAATCTGGTGGTCCAAATTGTCCTGTCCATCTTGGACTATGACCTCATCAGTGACCTACTTCCTATGGAAGATTTATTGTAATTTGTTGAAGGAAATCACAAAAATGTAGAAAGGCCACAAATAGGCTATGCATTTATATATATGAATTGAAAAAAAGAGAAAAGAGATCAAAATGAGCATTGTATCTTTTACATTCATCTAGAAAACAATAATGAAAGAAACCAAGAAGGAGACAAAACAAGATATCTAGAGGGCCTTAATCTATTTTGGTTGCTCATTGACCTGCTGAGAGCTTTCCACGACCTCCTAGCCAGCGACCTTTTGGTCAAGGTGATGGAGTTCAAGCACCATCAATGCCTCTGGGTCAAATTACTAGATCAACAGGTTTCAAGGATGAAGAGCGCTATGATTGTCTTTGTACAAGATAAGGAAGAACTAGTAGACTTCAATGGCATTTTTGAAAAGAAGTCAATGGAAGACGAAGATCAACCAAAAGGATACTACAACGTTTACTCCATTCAAGACTTTGAAGATGACTGTAGGAGATTTATAAATGAAGAACAAGGCATGGGGGACCTACAAAATCATTTTGGGAAGCCTAGGAAGTATTGGCATGGAGTTGGGGCGAAGATGGCTGGACATGGTACGAGGAACAAAAAGTTGGCACTAACTGTTGCACCATCCGGCATGTAACAGTGTACATCCTGTGCCAGACCCTGAGCCGGATCATTTGGCCAAATTTCCAGTAGCTGTCTGCGGCACCATCCAGTGCTATGCCTAGCGTCGGACAGCTCCCACTCTGCACACCAAATAAGATCTTTTGACGATTTTTATTGAATTTATTTCATTTCTTTTAGGCATTTGACTTATGTATTGAGGATTTTAAGGCTTTTGACCAATTGCAAGACTAAAGTAGGGCATCTTATCACCAAAAGTGTAAATAGTCTCTCATTAGTAATTTTTATTCATCTATCTTATAAACACTATTCCGTTGGAGTGACACCCATTTTGAAGATCAAACATGATCATTTTCTTATGTTCTTAAGAGTTCCTCTTAGGGTTCTTGGGCTACTACACTGAAGGGCAATCAATTACTTTGGGGTAAGGTATTGATTAGTCTACCAAATCAAGTGATTGGTTGCTGTTGATCATCAAACAAAGGTCAATGTAATTATCATTGAACCTTGCAATGAGTCCTCCAATTTCATTGATCGATTATTGAAGAACATGAATCCTAAAAACCCTCATCTATTCAAGAGTCACATCATATTTGGTATTAGAGCATTGTATCATCGTAAGGTTTGTCAATCTTTACTTGCTTTCTTGTTTTAAGTGTTAAGATCATTTTTTTTCTCTGAAATCTTATGATCATATGTTTATTTGTGTTTTGTTCATTTACATTTGTCTTAGTTCTTGTTGAGTGATCTCTTTGTGATTGTGGGAATTAAGTCTAAGGATAAAAGCAAGGGCTAATTCTACATGTTTGGTGATTCTAGTTCTACCTTCTCTACAAAAGGAAAAATCAATTAAAAAAAAAAGAAGCCCACAAAAACAGGGCATGTTCGAAATTTCTGGGAAAAAAACAATTCAAAAATTTTTCCAAAATCATTGAGAATGGTTGAAATCAAGTTGATATGGCTTGTGCTAATTGAGTTATTTGTTGAGTAGAGATTGGTTTATTGATAAATTGAGATTTAATTGCCAAATGTTTGACCTTATTTGAGATCAAAGGCTTCGAGATATTGACATATATATGCAAATTCATGATCACAATCTTTGACTTCAAGGTGTTTGATAAAATGCCTTTCATTGCTTTCTTAACAGTCTTGAATTGATTGACCTTATTTATTTGAAACTATATGCTCTTGGTTCTTTCTGGGTGATCATCAATTGATTGAATTGTGTGGATCATTTGGTATTCTTCCCTAAGTGATTTGCATTGTGCTTGTCAATTGTTTAAGGACTTGAAAGAGGAGCCAGAGTTGAAAAAAAAGATAGTTGTGAGATCATTTGAGTGAGTAAAAGCCAAATTTGAGTGAAAAACATGAGAAAGAGGTGAGGACAGATAAAATCCTCTACTTTTGAGGTTACTTTGTAGTTATAAGATGAACAAAGAAGCTACTCCTTCATCCCAAGCTTCACATTTGGGGGTTGACAATGATGGCATGGCTTCTTTCATGGAGAGGATGGACAAGATGACAAGGGAGTTATCTATTAACATGGGATACATGAGGAGAGACTTTAATTCAAGGTTGGACCAACTGGAAGGAAGATTAGACACCATGGAGACACCCCACATCACCCTATGAGAAACTAATTACCTCAAAGTTGAAGTGGAAGGACACATCATCCAAGGGTTCAACCAAGGACAAGAATCCATCAAGAGAAACAATATGAAGATGTTGAAATCAATGATGGGGACTTTGATGAGGAGTATGAAGAAAAGAAGCGAAAAAGAAAAATAAGGGATGATGACATAGAAAAGAAATTAGAGAGTATCAAGCTAATGGTTCCCATTCTTTGGTGGAGATGACCCCAATGCATACTTGGATTGGGAAAGAAGAGTGGAGTCCATTTTTGAGAGCCACAAGTATTCCGAAGAGAAGTAAATCAAGTTGGCAATTGTGGGATTCACGAATGATGTGATTCTTGAAGGTTGAAGATTTTTAGGGTTCATATATTCAAAAATCAATCATAGAAGGACTCATCAAAGGTTGAAGGATAATTAGATTGACCTTTGTTGGTAATTCACAAACAACGAATCTCTTGATTTGGCAGACAATTCAATACCTTATACCAAAGTGATTGAAAGACCTAGATGAAGTGGTCTTAGAACCCTTGGAGGGACTCTCAAGAACACTCATAAAGATCATGTTTGATCTTTCAAAATTTATCACTCAAAGTGTTTTCATATTTGACGGTCTTCGAATCTGTTTTAAAAAACCCTTGTTTGCAAAGGCCCAAAAACCATAGCATGGCCATCATATAAGATTTTTACTGTGGTGTTCCTAGAATATAGTATATAAGGCAATTTCTGGTAGTACTAGAAGAGAAGAATACTCTCCCTAGAAAAAGAACACTTTGTTACATTTCAATTCAAGTTGAAATATCATAATTTTTTTAAAAAAATTCAAAACATACAAGGCTTGGGAAAACCCTTAAAAATTCATGCATAACAGTAAAAGATATAAACATCCTTTATAGATATTAAGTTCTTAAATAAAAGTCAAGAAAATTGCACAAAGTGCACCTAATACAACACTCAACTGATGGCAATGTCACAGTGGTTCAAGGATAGATAATTGTCTGGTTTTTGGCTAAAATTCAACCAAAGTTGAAGGGTTCAACTGGCTCAAGTTCATGGACTAATAAATGCCTGCATTTACCTTTTTTGCTATCTTTTTTTGCTCTCTTTGTCCTTCTTTTATGCTGAACTCTTGATCTTGAAATTACTTTACTTTAGATGCGTTTTGGAGTAATTTCCAAGCCTTCTTTCACCTCATGTGATCCTTGAACTTCAAACACATTCCATAAGATCTTGATACTTGAACTCTTTGAATGAAACATGAAATCCTAATTCTCTTCCTTATCTTGGATATAACATATCACACCCCTCCTAACCTTTAAAGCCCTCGATCTAGTGATTGGTCCACTTGGAGTTGAAGGTACTTGATCTCCATCAGAGATCTGCAAATTGCTATATGGAGCTCTCTAATTATGTGGGTTGCCTCCTTTCTGTCTAAGCACTTGAGTTGTGGCCAAGTATAAGATCTTTGATAAATATTGTCATCTCTAGCCAGGATATATTGGGGTGCCAATCTTCTGAGTCTTATGGCTTCCTTTAAATTATTTGGTAAGACCCCATGCTTGAGGTACTAATATAACAGGCACCTCTTGTTTGCTTGATCATCAACTTTAAAAAATTTCTCCAATAGTTACACTTTGTGCCTGATCAGATGTAATTCTTTCATGTCCTCAACCTCCCAAGATAGCTTAGACAAACTATTAACTTATGTATTCAGTGACCTCAAGACTTGTTCTATGGTAAAGTGGTCTAATTTGAGGTCAAATCCTTCACCCTTTCTGAATACTGGATCATGTTTTCTTCCTTAGCCTCATAAATTCCCAAAATTTATCCCACTATTATTTGGGAATCCAGTTTGGCAAGCATTTTTTTGATTTTTAGGGCATTACCTAAACTTAAGCTAGCTAGGAGTGCTTTGTACTCTGACTCATTATTTGGGGTTGAGAAATGATATTTCACAACGTAAGAGATTTTCACCCCCTCTAGACTGATCAATACTATACCATCCAAACATCTTCTTCCTAACTTGAGTTCAAATTGTTTGGAAGCCTACTGCATTCCTCAACTAAATTTGATAATCGCCTATCGAAATCGATTAGCTAAACTAAAACTTCTAGTGCCTACTCCATTGTCCTACCAGATAATTCTAGTTTGGATAAAGCTAGCCTCAAAGGTTGTATTGTTAGAACCTTCACATGGTGTGATTTAGAAAAGGTTTGAGCTACTTAGCTATTAGAATAATAGCAAAAAAGAATTTTTACTTTGTTAGGGTATCTAACTTAAGGTCCAATTAATAAACGACTTACATAGTAAATAGAGTACTAATTTTTTTACCTTTCCATTAAGAGAACTGAGCTAACCGCTTTATTAGTTGTTTTGAAATACATCAACAATTCTTCACCATGTTGTGGAGAGAGCAGTTGTGCTGGCTTTCCCAAAAATTTCTCCAGATTATGAAATGCTAATTCACACTCAGTAGTCCATTGAAAATTTACCGATTGCTTGACGATGTTATAAATTCTAAGCCCTTTATCCACCATTTTACTAATAAACTTGCTAGCGACTTTTATCTTTCCTGTCAAAGTTTGCACTTCTTTGATGTTATGAGGTTGTTCCATGTTGATAAGCCTATATATTTCATTTCGATTATCATAAATGCCTCTTTCTAAAATCATAGATCCTAGCAATTGTCCTACAAAGACTCTAAAGGTGCACTTCTCTGGATTAAATTTAATTTAAGTTCTTTTCGAAGTTTTGAATATCTCTCTAACATCCTCAATGAAGTCTGCTAATTAAGGTCCTGAATTTAATCACTATGTTGTTGACATAGACCTCAATATTCTTTCGTAATTACTTTTGAAAGACTTTATGCATTGCTCAATGAAACTCAACTAATGGATTCTTAAGTCTGAAGGGCATATTTATGTAACAAAAAGTTCCTACCTCAGTGACAAATGCGCCTTTCTCAATATCCATGTCAATCATTGTATTTGACGATACCTATTACCTTTTATATGCATCAAGGAAACACAACCACTGGTATCCAGCTATAGAATCCACCATTTCGTTGATACTAGGTAGGAGTAGGAATCTTTCTGGCAATATTTGTTTATTGTAGTGAAGTCAACACACATATTTCAAGATCCTTTCCTCTATGGAACAAAAACTAGGTTGACGCACCGTTACCTCCCTCAAGATTCCTACTCAAGCCTCTTTGCAAGGACATGGTTTCCTTCAGGAAAAAAACCTCTCTTCTTTTCCTTCATGGGCTTAATTCTAGGTCCAAGTCCTACCTTTTGCTCTACCGTGGCCCAATCAACTCCTTCGAGGTCAGTCAACTTCCAAGTGAATACATACCTTTAAATATTCTTCATGTGTTCCTACCAAATCAAAATCTTCAATTATGGTGACCTAACACTGTTTAGAATCAAATTTAAAGACTCATTAACCAAGGATCAAGCTAGTTATATTAACTCATATTGTTGTGCAAATATAAACTAATATATCTAGATTTGGTAGACTACACAACATCCTAGCTAATTTTTTTGTAGGCCCTTGTTGAAGTTCAATTAAGAACCCTAGAAGAGAAGTTCATCTCTCTCTAGTAAAAGATCAATTTGATCTAAAATCTCTCAATTTGTTTGTAATCCAAACTTGCATGCTTTTATAAAGGCCACAACTTGAAAATAACCTAAATAATTTGTGCATAAAGTCAAAGGACTCAAGTACCCTTAATACACATTGTAAAAATACATGATAAACCAACGAAAAGCCAAAGAAAGACAAGACTTAGCAAGGTTGGTGAGAGAATTGATTATAAGACCAAATATAGCAGGTTTCTCTCCTATTTTGGGGGATTGAACTTGAGCTGCAACTGGCATTGAATAGGTGGGCAAACAAGCCATCTTTTGGCCCGTTTTCATCCTTGCTTGCATCTTCTCTTATATATTCATGTTAGATACGTCCCAGGCTCTTTGAGGCAGGGTGGCCTAAGCTCAGAATGAGCTTTTTATGGTTTTAGGGCTTTTTATTTCCGATTAGGTTTAGGGTAAATTTTAGGTTATAAATACCTCATTTTGTCTTAGTTACAAACAGCCTTTACAATGTGATTTTTCCTACTTTTGTCGTTAAACTGAAAACTTGTGTGTTTTCACAATATCCAGTTCTTTTTCCTATTTACTCGTTTATTCGTTCTTGTTTATTGCATCAGTTGGTATCAGAGACAGGTTGCTTGAAACCAATGGCTGAACAGAATCGTGTTGGTTGTGGGTGGCGTCGTGTTGGAAGGGGGCGTGGAGTCATTCCTGAGGAAGACGAACAACTTAGTCAACGAGATTTGCGAGAAAACGAGAACGAAGCATAGAGAAAGCGGATCCAAGACTTGGAGTGGCAACTGGCGCAGGCTAGGTTGGACGTTCAGACTAAGAAGGGGGCGGTAGTGAAGGGGATCGGATCCTGAATCCACGAGGAAACGAATCCGGAGTCCCAAGATTGTAAAAAAAATTCTCAAATTGGAAATTGAGAACGATACCTAAAATGAAGATGTGGAGATCTTGTCCTGCGAAATGGATCTGGACATGTTGATCTACTATGCAAAAGATTTTCTAATCTATTCCCTATATGTTGGGTGAACAAAAAGGAAAATAGAAGATCGGAGAATCTCTGTGAGTGGAGTGGAAGAAAACAAATGTTCTGTAATTTTTCTGCAGAGAGAAAAATTACTTCTGTTCATTTTTCTAAGGTTTTAGAATGATCGTCTTTTTTTCTCTATTTATTACTAGATTAATCAATAATCCTTTAAATAACTAAATTAGAAATATGGGTTTTCTATGGGCCAAGAGCCCAACAGCCTAACAATCCTTTTATTTAATTAAAGGTCCAATAATTAT
>JAOXNR010001258.1:0-10143 GCA_028571225.1 Parsonsia alboflavescens
AATTTGGACCTTATTGCATGTTATGCTAATATGTAAAAAATTACTTATTTAGAATATAGTATTTTACACTTTTTCTCAGAAAATGATAGCCTTTTTGGGCATAAATCCCAACAATGATCCGGAAGCTTATCTTACTTGGGAGAGGAAAGTGGAGCATGTGTTTGATTGCTTTCATTATCCAGAGGAAAAGAAGGTGAAGCTAGCTATTGTTGAATTTTCGGATTATGCACTTGCTTGGTGGGAACAATTGATGATCACCAATAGGAGGACACATGAACCACCCATAGCAACATGGAATGAGCTAAAGGAAGTCATGAGGCAAAGATTTGTTCCATTCTCCTACCACAGGAAACTTTACCAAAAGCTTCAAACCCTACATCAAGGTTCCAAGAGTGTATATGAGTACTATAAGAAGACAGAAGTAGCCATGAAGAGGGTCAACATTGTGAGGGATGAAGAAGCTACCATTGCAAGATTTCTTTGTAGCTTGAATAGGGAGATAGAGGATAGAGTGGAGATATGCCAATTTCACCATTTCCAAGATGTGGTGAACATAGCCATAAAAAATAAGAAACAATTGAAGTAAAGGAGGAGTTCCAATGGGAAGCCTTATATCTCACATAGCTATGGAAATTCAACAACCAAGCCTTCTACGACTTGGCCTAAGAAGGAAGAAGTGGCACCTAAATATCCACCCATGGAGAAATTATTCAAGCCTAAGTATCAAGAGAACAAGAAGCATTAAGGAGACAACGGGAAAGGTCAATTGCCATCTTTCAAGGCTAGATTAGTAAAGTGCCACAAGTGTCATGGCTTTGGACATTATGCCAACCAAGGTTCTACCAAGAGGAACATCATCTTGAACAGTTGGAATATGGTGGAGTCGGATAGTGAAGAGGAAGAAGAAGGAATTTTGGTTGAAGGAGAGGGGCAGGAGATGAATTCAATCCGAATGAAGGTGATAGTGAACAAATGTACATGATTAGCAAGGTATTTAGTACTCAAGATAGTGAAGAAGAGGACTTGCAAAGGGAGAATTTATTCCATTCAAGATGCTTGACACAAGGACACTGGTGTAGTGTCATTATGGATAGTGGAAGTTGTGTGAATGTTGCAAGTGCCTACTTGGTGGAGAAGATGAAGTTAACTTGCTAACTAAAGCCATATGAACTTAAAAGGCTAAATGATAGAGGAGAAGTCAAGGTTGGAAAACTGATGAGGACATCATCCAAGATGAATAGAACTGTTTGGATTAGCAGGCTACACTTGTCAGGGCCATGCCAGGGAGTCCACGCAAGTCCAAGCGACTGTAGGGAAAACGGGCCTGATCCGGACTAATGCAAAGCTTCTACCTCTGGATGCTGGCTGGACTTACTGCCTCGAAATGGGCGGAAACTTGACTAGATAACTAGAAACCGTCCAACGGGCAAAACCTATCACTTTTCTATGGCTTAAGATAGTTTTGGGCCATTCGGGATTGTTTTCATGGAGTTTTGGGCTTTTCTGTATTTTTTTCGTTAGGGTTTCTTTTGGCAATTACTTTTATTATTGTTTTAGGGTTTTATTTAACTAGTTTTTATGATGTATTATTTTTTAATCAGTTTTAGACGATCATTATTCCAGGAATGGATTCCTTTGCCTTTTTCGATTTTTTTTTTCGTTTCTTGGTTTTGAATTGCAATTCAAATTAGGCCAAAGTCTTGGGTGATCACGCAAGACATCCTTTCTTGTTTTCCTGTTCGGATTTGTTGTTTGGGAAATTGCAGACAATTCCAATTGTCCTCCATCAAATTGGTATCAGAGCCTCAATTCCGAATCCTCTGAAGTCATCACTGCTAGAAAGTCTGAATTTGAAAATTTTGTCAAAATGGATCGTAAAGACGAAGAATCATCTCTTCGTGATGTGATCGCAACATAACAGCAAATGATGGAGGTGTTGCAGGCCATGTTAAAACAATTGGACAAGTAAAATCGTGCCCCACCTCGACAAGAACGTGGAAAGGTCGACAGTCAGGGAGAGAGACAAGTTAAAAATTTTGATGAGCCACCGTTGCACAGAGCATATCCGCACAACAGAGATATTGTTCCACCTGGGAAAGTCGACAAATTCAAACAAATGGGAGGCTGGATTTCTGGTTGAAATTTCAGAATTCAAAGTGGGATTGAATTTGGATGAATACATTAATTGGATTCTTCAGGTTGATGATGTGTTTCGCCTGAAGGATATACCCCTCGACAAACACGTGTCGCTTGTCACAATTCAGTTTAGAGACAGGGCTGCGGCTTGGTGGGATGCCCAACACTACAGGAGGTACATGGGTGGAAGGCTGCCAATTGAGTCATGGGTAGCCTTGAAGCAGGAGATGAACAGAGAATTCATGCCACTAAATCATGAGCAGGCATTATATGCAAAGCTGCATGTGTTGATGCAGGGTATTTGCATCGTTGTGGAGTATGCAACTGATTTTTATTGATTAATGGCCAGAAATCAGTTAGGAAAGGCAGAGCCAAGGTTATTAGCTATGTACTTGCATGGATTCAGATTGCCAATACAGGATGCTTTATCTGTTCAAAGCATAAACAGTGTGGGAGAAGAGGAGATGAAGGCACAGGCAGTTGAGAAGAGTTTGATGTGAAACCGAGGGTTTCAGAGCAGAGGAAACTTTGTGCCAAGCCAAGGTTCACGCCAGACTTCAGGTAGAAGGGTTGCACCTCAGTAAGGAAGCAGCAGAACGTTGCACCACTGCAAAGCCCCATTGCCGAATGTAGCTTCGGGTACCCAACAGAAAGCAGGCAGTGACCAAGCCAATATTCGTTGTCACGGGTGTTAGAACATAGGGAATTATGCCAATAAGTGCCTAAGGCCTGAGCTCAACTTTACACGGAAGAATATATGGAGGGGGAACATGCTGAAGAGTTCCTAGAGGATGAGGAGTTTGAGGATGATATTTGCGTGGTTGATCCTGATTGTATCCAGGGTGATAGTTTGGTAATGCGCAAGATGTGTTTGGTGCCCAAGACGAGTGAGGATTGGCAATGACATGACATTTTTACGGCCAAGTGTCTTGTGTCTTGGAAAACTTGTAAAGTGATGATCGACTCCGGTAGTTGGGAGAATGTGTTTGCTGAAGAGGCTATGAAGAAATTGGAGTTAGTAACTGAACCCCATCCTCATCCATATAAGCTCGGTTGGGTTAATAGAGATGCTGATATTCAGGTCAGCAAGTGTTGCAGGGTTCATCTCTCCTTTGGTCCATCGTATGGGACGACGATAGAGGTTGATATGGTTCCCATGGGCATGACACATATTATTTTGGCCCATCCGTGGTGGTTTGCTAACTGAGTAGTGTACAACGGGTACACTCATATGCACATGTTGCAATCGATGGGATAAAACTGATCCTGAAACCAGTTCAAGAGGTCATCGGACAGAAGGCAATGATTTTTCTGGAAAACCTAGACGGAGAGGATGTTTGTTTTGCCTTGGTGAACACATCTAAGAGTTTCGGCTAGGAAGGTAAAAAGCAGCCGAAAGTGCCAGAACAATTGCGGCTGGTGCTAGACGATTTTCAGGATGTAATTCTGAGCTATTTGCCGCCCGGATTGCCACCAATGAGAGATATTCAGCATGTGATTGATTTCATTTTGCGCTCAGTGTTGCCGAATAAGGCACATTACAAGATGACTCACCAGCAACATGATATGCTGAAACGGCTGGTCTAGGAACTTCTAGATAAGGGATTCATTCGAGAAAGCATTAGCCCATGTGCTGTGCCTAAGAAGGATGGTTCTTGGCGAATGTGTGTGGACAATAGAGCAATTAACTGGACTACTATCAAGTATCGGTTCCCCGTACCGAGGCTTGATGATATGCTTGATTAGTCGAGATGAACATCAGGATTCACGAAGATTGATTTGAAGAGTGGGTACTATCAGATTCGAATCAAGTCTGGTGACGAGTGGAAGACAATTTTCAAGGCGAAGGAATTGCTATAGGCATGGTTGGTGATACAATTCGGATTGTCAAATGCGCCACGTACTTTCATGCGGGTAATGAATCTGGTTTTCAGACCTGTTCTTAGTACTTTTGTTATCGTGTAATTTGATGATATTCTAATATATAGTAAATCTGTTGTTGAGCATGTTGGGCATATGGAACAAGTAGTCATTGTTTTGCTTGAACATAAATTTTTTGCTAATCCTAGTAAATGCCTGTGGATGGTTGAAAGGCTTATGTTTTTGTGGTATGTGGTGACTGGAAATGGAATTTTGTAGGATGACGGGAAAGTGCAGGCTATTGTGAATTGGCCATAGCCTATTACTATGACAGAGTTGAGGTCTTTCTTAGGCCTTGCGGGATTCTATATGAGATTTGTCAGGAGATGCTGTAAGGCAGCTGCACCTTTGACGGAGTTACTGAAACAAGATAGATTCAAATGGATGGAAAGGGCACAGGAAGCTTTCGAAATTTTGAAGGATCGATTGTCACACACTAATTTATTGGTATTGCCTAATTTTGAAAGGTCTTTGAGGTTGACTATGATGCCTTGAAGACAGGTATAGGAGCTATTATGAGTCAAGAGGGAAAAGCAGTTGCATACTACAGTGAGAAACTAAATGGAGCGAAATTAACTTACTCAATTTATGACCTCAAGCTGTATGCCATTGCGAAGACGTTGTAGCATTGGCGATATTACCTGATACAGAGGAAATTTGTATAGTTGTCTGAAAAATCAGGCACTGAAATATCTGCAAGAACAGCACAAGCTGAGCACAAGGCAAGCAAAGTGGATCAGCGCTTTGCAAGAATACAGCTTTAGCATTCAGCATAAGTTTGGTACTTTGAACAAGGTAGCTGATGCCTTGAGCAGAAAGAGCCTGTTGATTACTGCAATGTAGGTGTACACTTTGGGCTTTGCGATCGTGAAGGAGGATGTCCGAGCAGATGCTCATTTTCGAGGTATTGTAGCCAAAGTTGGGAGTGGAAGCCGAACTGATTTTGTCCTTCATGATGGGTTTCTGCTCAAAGGTAATTGTTTGTGCATCCTAGATACTTCTCAACGCATGTTTATTATACAAGAATTGCACAATCAGGGGCACTTCGACAGGGACAAAACTGCATGGCTAGTCCATAAGAGATTTTGTTGGCCAGGACTTGACAGAGATGTCAAGACATATGTGAAGCGGTGTTGTGTCTGTCAAGAGACTAAAGGGACAGATACAAACAAGGGACTATACATTCCGTTGCCAATACCGGATGAACCATCGAAGGATGTCTCCATGGATTTTATAGTAGGATTGCCACAGACAGCCATGGGATTGGATTCAATAATGATGGTTGTTGATCGATTTACCAAGATGAGTTGCTTTCGTCCATGCAAGACAACCTTTGATGCAACTAAGGTGGCTGATCTCTATTTTTCTTGGGTTGTTCGGCATTGTGGGTTGCCATCATCGATAGTCTCAGGCAGGGACAACAAGTTTATGGGACATTTTTGGCAAGAGTTGTGGAAGAAACTTGGCACGAAACTGAAGTTCTGCAGCCCATATCATCCCCAAACTGACTGGCAAATTGAGGTTGTCAACCGGAGCCTTGGGAACTTGTTAGAGCAAATGTCCACGAATTCAAAAGTTGGGATCTTTGTTTGTTGAAAATTGAATTTGAATTTAATTTGCCAGTGAATCGATCTACAGGGTTTGCCCCATTCCAAGTTTTGCATGCTTTTTTACCGAGAGGTCCACTTGATCTTCTCTCTATTGAAGGAACAAAGAAACCAAGCAAGAAGGTGGATGAACGTGTGGCTGACTTACAAGATTTACAATCTGTTGTGAAGGCTTAACTTGAGCAGAGTTATGCCAAGTACAAGGAGAGAACTGATCAAAGAAGAAGTCAGCAATCATTTGAAGTTGGTGATCTGGTATAAGTCAATTTGCCACAGGAAAGATATACTCGGGGAGCTTACACCAAACTCGAACTGAAGAGGATTGATCCTTGTTAGGTGTTCAAGAAATTTGGCAACAACACCACTCAGGTTGAGTTGCCGGACGATGTGTTTATCTCTAATGTCTTTAATGTTCATCATCTAACCCCTTATACAGGTGAGAACTCCAACTTAAGGACAAGTTTTTTCAGAGGATGGGGAGAGTGATGAGGACATCGTCCAAGATGATTAGAATGGTTTGGATTAGTAGGCTATACCGATTAGGCCCACACCATGGACACCATGGAGTCCACACAAATCTAAGCGATTGTAGGGAAAACGGTCTTGATCCGGACTGATGCAGACCTTCTACCTTGGGATGCGGGCCTAACCTACTTTCTCGGATTGGACTGAAACTTGACTGGACAACTAGAAAATGCCCGACAGGCAAAACGCATTACATTGCTATGGCCCATGACAGTTTTGGGCCATTCAGGATGGTTTTCATGGAGTTTTGGGCTTTTTTTCTATTTTTTTCGTTAGGGTTTCTTTTGGCAATTACTTTTATTATTGGCTTAGGGTTTTATTTAAGTAGTTTTTCTGATGTATTATTTTTTAATGAGTTTTAGTAGATCATTATTCCAGGAACCGATTCCTTTTCCTTTTTCAACTTTTTTTTTTCTTTTTGGTTTTGAATTGCAATTCAAATTTGGCTTAAATCATTAGTGATCAAGCAAAACATCCTTTCTTGTTTTCCTATTCGAATTTGTTGTTTGCGAAATTGCAGACGATTCAAATTGTCCTACATGAAATCTGTATCAGAGCCTCGATTCTGAATCCTCTGATGTTGTCACCTAAAGAAAGTCTTAATTAGAAAATTTGGTTAGAATGGATCGGAAAGACGAAGAACCATGTCTTCGTGATGTGATCGCAACAAAATAGCAAATGATGGAGGTGTTGCAGGCCATGTTAGCATGATTGGACGTGTAAAATCATGCCCCACGATGACAAGAACGTGGAAACGTCGACGGTCAGGGCGAGAGAGAAGTCAAAGATTTCGATGAGCCGCCGGTGCAAAGACCACAGCCACTCAACAGAGATATTATTCCACCTGGTAACGTCGACCCCCAGCAATGTCATGAGGTAAATTCGAACAGATGGGAAGCTAGATTACGAGTTGAAATTCCGGAATTCAAAGGGGGATTGAATTATGATGAATACATTGATTGGACTCTTCAAGTTGATGTTGTGTTACGCCTGAACAAAGTACCCCAAGACAAACAAGGGCCGCTTGTCACAATTCGGTTCAAAGATAGGGCTGCAGCTTAGGGGCATGCCCAGCACTACAGGAGGTATATGGATGGAAGGCCGCCAATTGAGCCATGGGCAGCTTTGAAGTAGGAGATGAACGGAAAATTTCTGCCATTAAATCATGAGCAGGCATTATATGCAAAACTATGCAGGGTATTCATATCGTTGAGGAGTATACAACTAATTTTTATTGGTCAGTGACCATAAATCGGTTGGTAGAGGCAGAGCCAAGGTCAGTGACCAGAAAATAGGATGCTTTATCTGTTCATAGCATAAACAGTGTGGGAGAGGTGCACAAGAAGGCACAGGCAGTTGAGAAGAGTTTGATGCGAAACCGAGGGTTTCGGATACTTTGTACCAGGCCAAGGTTTAGGGTAGACATTAGGCAGCAGGGTTGCGCCTCCAGTAAGAAAGCAGACGAACATTGCACCACCTAGAGCTGCATTGCTGAATGTAGCTAAGGGTTCCCAACAAAAAGCAGGCAACAACCTAGCCAATATTCACTGTTATAGGTGTTAGAACTTAGTTCATTATGCCAATGTCTGCCCTAAGACCGGAGCCCAGGTTTACATGGAAGAATATATGGACGGGGAACATGCTGAAGAGTTCCCAGAGGAAGATATTTGCATGGTTGATCCTGATTGTATCCAGGGTGATATTGGTAATGCTACATAGGATGTGTTCGGCACCCAGGACGAGTGAGGATTGACGATCGCATGACATTTTTACGGCCAATTGTCTTGTGGCTGGGAAAACTTGTAAAGTGATTATCGACTCCGATAGTTGTTAGAATGTGATTGCTGAAGAGGCAGTTAGGAAATTGGAGTTAGAAATAGAATCGCATCTTCATCCCTACAAGCTTGGGTGGGTTAGAAGAGATGCTGATATTCAGGTCAGCAAGCGCTCCCAGGTTCATCTCTCCTTTGCTCCACAGTATGAGACGATGATAAAGGCTGATGTGGTTAATATGGATGCTACACATATTATCTTGGGGTGTCCCTGGCAGTTTGATAACCGAGTAGTGTACAACGGGTACACTAATATGTACATGTTGCGGTCGGATGGGAGAAGAGTGATCCTGAAACCACTTTAGGATGTCATCGGATAGAAGATAGTGATTTGTCTGCCAAGCCGAGAGTTTGAGCAAAGCCTAGACAAAGTAGAAGGTTAAGAGCAACCGAAAGTGATAGAAGAATCGCGAATGGTGCTGGACAGTTTTTAGGATGTAATTCTGAGTGACTTGCCACCCGGATTGCAACAAATGAGAGATATTCAACATGTGAATGATTTGATTCCAGGGTCAGTTTTGATGAATAAGGCACATTATAGGATCACTCACTAGCAACATGATGAGTTGAAATGGCAGGTCCAGTAACTTCTGGATAAGGGATTAGTCCAAGAAAGCATTAGCCTGTTGACGCAGAGCTGGCCCACGAAGAGATTCAGGAGGGCCCACGCAGGTCCAAGAGGCTGCAGGAGAAGTTTTAAATAAAAAAAAGATGATCTGGAGAAGTTCTGAAAAGTTTATGGGGCCGAATCGTAAAACCTGAAAAGTTGTGGGAGAGTCAAAATGGGCTCAAATTTGACGGATCTATCCGGGACTGTCTATGGAGCAATACTCACTACTATTTTGTGACCTAAACCATTTTTTGGCCATCCGGGGTCATCTAGGTGGACTTTTGGGCCTTTTATAAACTTTTGGGGTCCTTTTGAAATTTTTCCTATTTTCGGTTTAGGGTTTATTTATTGTCGTTTTTGTTTGCTTTCTCTGCAGACTTTGCTTTTTTGAAGCTTTTAGTTTTTTAATTCAATAAAATTTGATTATCATAGTGTCTCAAGAATATGGTCGTTTTATTCTTGATTCGCCCTTTCCTGTAAAAGACTTTCGAGTGAAGTTGATTGCAGTTGAGGTTCTATCATTACCACCATTGTTTCCGTTTCGCGTCAATTGGTATCAGAGCCAAGATCTACGATGTCAAGAGTTGATCCAACCATAGCCGCGATTTTGGAAGAATTACGCAATAGCCGAGTAGATTGCAAAGAGGAGATGTAGTGACTCATTGAGCATCAGGATCGACAGGAACAACGACAGGACCAACAGATGCAAATTCTTCATCAGATGCTGCAGCAGATGACAGTCGCGAATCCACCAGCAGAGCCAAACGCTGAGGAGCCCGCGGGAAGGACAGTCGCACACAGCGGCGGCGGTGGCATCGACAGGTGCGGCGTAGGGAGAGGTGGTCATGGGAATCCAAGGGCGGTGGCGGCTAGAGTCAATTATGTGCCGTGATGGGATTCCGGAATTAAACTTGAGATTCCGCAATTTACCAGGAATTTGGCGCTGGAAGAATTTTTCATGTTGAGAGAAGTCCCTGAAGATAAGAAGGTAGGGCTGGTCGCGATCAGATTCAAAGATAGACCCGCAGCATGGTGGCAGTCTTTTCGGTATTAGCGATATTTGGATGGGATGCCAATTTTAGGCGATTGGAACGAACTGCTGAGAGAGATGCGGCAGGAGTTTTTACCATTCAATTATCGTCAGACCTTGTTTCGAAATTTACAGAGTCTAACACAAGGGACGAAAGGTGTAGAAGAATACACGTTAGAATTTTACCGACTGGTAGCACGAAATCAACTCCGTGAGACACAGGAGCAACTTGTAGCCTGCTATGTACATGGCCTCCGACCAGCCATCCAGGACGAACTGCAGGTGCATTCTTTCAGTAACATTACGGATGTACAGACAAAGGCGAGGGTGGTGGAAGACAGCTTGACGCGAGCTACCAGCAGGGGAGTAACATTCGGTAGAGGATCATCTACTCTTCCGCGGAATCCGACGGCAAATAGCCCAGCGTCATCTTCTTCATCAAGGGTTTTCAATCCGCCTACTCCACAGGGACGTAGTTCAGGG
>JAOXNR010001259.1:0-10140 GCA_028571225.1 Parsonsia alboflavescens
GTGTCTGATGGCATGGATGAAACCACAAGCCTGAATAAGATGATATCAAGATATTTCAGAGAACAAATTCACCATAAACACATATGGGAAATCAAAAGGCAGTGAATAATCTATTTCACCAAAGAATCACAGACATAAAAAAAAAAAGTACCTGCTAAAACTTAGATTTCTCACACAAATGTAAGAGGTTTGGAGCATCCAAATCTTTCTTGGGCACCACCTCTAAAAGTTCTAGAAGTTTTGTCTCCTGTTTCTTTGAAGTCTCAATAGTCTGAATGGGAAAAATGCTAATCTCTGATGTCAAGTATTCCAAAATTTGACTTAAAATGTCTCTTGAGACCTTAGCCTTCTGATATGCAACATAATAAGCAATAAACTCAAATATGGGACCTGCATCTTTTAACAAATGCCAAAGCTCATCTAAACAATCATCTTCATAGCTAATGGAACAACCCCTCTGGAAGTAACTTTATGTCAAGAATAACAGAAAGAACATCTACTACTTCTTGGATAAGTTCTTCATTTTCACCTGTTAAATCCTTCACTTCAACTGAGTCCACATCAGAATTAGTCAGGTCCCCAGAAAGGTAGCTGGATTTTGAAATTTCATTATCGACAAATGCACAACCCAGAACATCTAAAGTGGCATCAGTGACCAATTCTAACACATAACGTAGATTGGGGTATGGTGACTTGGATGGTACATCTGCAGCCTTCCATGAATGTGATGCACTAGAATTCTCAAACAAAAAATGCAGAAGCTCTTTCCTTACAGATGGCACACAAGTAGGAGAAATTGACCCATGCCCTGCAAATCAGTAAAAGTAACGAGTCTTTTACAGTGCCTACTGCTAGTAAATTACTCGAAGATACACTTTCAAGATTGACAGGATCAAACATAACATGAAACATCTTTCCAGATGCAGGAGAAAATTAAATTTCCATTCTAGATCAGACTTCTGTCTCTCCGTCAATAACTTTTTCAGTTAAATTGTCAACTAGGTGAGCCAGAAACATCTAAGGTTTAGATATCTCAAAGAAGAAAGATCAACTGCAGAAAACTGAACAAAAATCATGTAATGAGATTTGAAGATGAGTTAAATTTAGACCGTATAAAGAAGGTCTAGATGAGAAATAGGGTATGAAGATCATGATACCATTAAAGATTGAATAGATGAATTCTCAAATAAGGTGTAACAATTCCTGATAGCACATCAGTGCTCAGTGTAAACTGATTCTCAACAAACACTAGTGTATGGAAACAAAGTGATCCAAAAAAAGAAAGAAAATATTAAAATTCTATGTTCAAAATGTGACGAATACCACAACTTGAGAGCAGCTATTGCTTCGGGTTTAAAATCAACCCCTAGGCCCAATACTCTTCTGACCTCAGCTGGAGTTAGTCTCCAGGTCATGGGTCCAGCGTTCTCACCCCAGAAATCTAGAATCTCAGAGACCTTCTCTAAGTTCAAGATAGTAGCCATCTTGTGTCAAACGAGCAAATTTGTCCCTAACAGTCCTCTGGGTCATGGTAGAAAAATGGCTGACTAGAGCCCTAGCATCTCTGCCAAGTTGAAGACCTCCAAGTTGACTGAATCTCTTTTGCATCATGACCACCTCAAGCCGTTTAACAATAAAATCGATGACCAGGTGTATACATGTATCATAATTGTTCACTGTCATCAATGGCTGAAGCCATGCCACGTTGGTCTCGACAGAATGAAGAATTCTTTGAACCCATGGATCATTGACCTCGTTGTCAGCATATTCAGCTTCAGACAGCTGATGGTTGCAACACTATCTAGTACAAGTCGAATCGGTGGTGCAACTGTGGCAACAAGTTGTTCCATTCCAAAACTCAAGGCCATCTTGAAAGTGTTGCTTATCTCATTCAATTCAGATAAACAGGATTTTACCCTCTCCCTCTCAACAGGGGCAGGAAATAACTGATTGAAACAAATGATATAAAAATTAACACATCGGCTAAGAAATTTGCATATTCCTCAAAGAAGGGGAGAAGGAGGCAGAGAAAGCAAAATGAAGAAACTGGCCAAAATGAATAGGAGAAGAAATGAGGATTATAAGGTGGGAATGCAAGGTGGGAATCATCAGTGGGAGGTAAGATCCTTCCACAAGAATAATGACCTGCTTCAGTTTATGAACTTAATCCAGGTGTCAATTTATTCCCCCATCATGACATTATTATCATTTTCTTTTCCAAAAGATGCAGAGCATGCACTGAAACTAGATAGAAAGAAAAAAGAAGAAAAGTGGAGCAAATTTTGGCACTAACCTCCGCACATTGCTCATCAATCTCATGTCTAAGTTTTAATGCATACTCGCTGCTCACATCAATGTTGTTTAAAGCAGTGGCAATCTCAGTACCAGTCTTTTGGACAGCAGAACCTCCCAAGAATAACTTTCGCCCCAAGGTTAGGTTCTCTCATCTTCTGCTGCAATGCCTCATTGTAGTCACCGCCCAACAAGCTCACAGCATTACTAAGAACTGCAATGACAGAGTTAATATCGGATGTGGAAATCGACCTTCTACAACAACTCTGCAATACATAGAAAACATCATCCACCATAGATGTGGTAAGACTATCAACAACATGCTCATCAATCTTAATGGCTTTTTTGACGTTTTCAACCATAAAAAACCCTTCCAGAATCACAAAATAACCAGTGATGTCCTGAACCACTCTACTGAAATTCCCACTTCTAAAAGCCTTGGTAGCCCGGGGACCCAATTCAGGATCTATAGAACTCAAAGCCCTAATCTTTGACACCATGTACTCAGTGCAATCCTCTCCCAACCGTGTCAAGGACAAAATTTCTTCCAGATAGAGTTCAATCTCCCTGGGGTCTGGGCAGTCAGCCCCAACAGAAAGCAAATCACTCTTGTAAGAATTGATCTCAGAAGTCAATTTGGCTAATTTCATGTGGTCCATATACTTGTTTATGATCATAGATACCCTGCAGTCGCACTCCTCTTGAAGCTCACAGATCGCATAAACAATGCCATCCTCTCCACATAAGTTCCTCAGAATCTCATCGTTCTCTTCAATAGCCAAAACAATATCCTCCAAAAGGTTGGTCATGCAAGTCACGAGGTTGAGTTGGGAAGGATTGGGCAGGGATTGCTCCATTGGTTCGATTAGTTTGCCCCATTAGTTCGATTAGTTGCTCGAACTCCATCCGCGATCTCATGGCAATGATCCTTCTCAAGTAATTGACATGGGCCTAGAGCCATTCTTCCTCCATTCCAAGAGGTGGATAGAGCTTGATGAAGCGGATGACGGAGTGATGGTCCCGCCGGTCAACTGCCGCGGAGAAGCGCTTCCTAATAATGCCTTGGAGCTGTTTCTTGGAGGCCAGGAGCTGGTCCCGCTAATCGGAAGCGGAATCCTTGAACTTGGAATCGATTTCGAGGAAAGTCTGCACGTTGTTGGCAGCGGATTCAAAGTCCTCAGATTGGAGAGCCTCCTGGACGCTGCCGAGGCAATGGGAGCGCTGGACAATGGCATCGATGCTTAGGAGGGTATCTGAGAAACGGTTTAGCAATCGAGCTGGCGGACCTTGGCGCTAACGTGGAAGGCGAGATGTGATGTGGAGCTAACGGGTTAGAGCGCTAGTAGTCAGAATCCGCTTTAACGATGTGAAGAACGTCGGCGGTCTTGTGGAGAGCAGAGAGTTGCCGGTCGAGTTCGGGAAGCTGGGAGAGGAGGGAATCAAGCTCCAGATCTAGGCCACGTTGGTAGGCGATGCACTCGTGGAGGAGTCTAGTCATGGCACCAACGTCGGTGAGCTTCTGCACCTGATACAAGGACTCGGGAGTCCCAAATTTGAATGATGATGATGAAGAATTGGTGATGACAGTGGGATCGTCGGCGAGGGACGCCATTTCTTCAATTTCTAGCATGGACCTTTCTACCGCTGCCGCTATTGGTTTTCTTACCTCCTGCCCTTCGCTTCTTTCATGCCTTCTTAAACTGCACAAATTCCTGTCTCCCACTCTAAAACCCCAAAGGTGGAGAAAAAGAATTTGGAATTTCTTTTTGCCGTCTGTAATTTTTGCCGTTTGAATTTCTTTAGAAGTTCCGAATAGGGAGATGACCGGCAAAATGAAGCAGACGATTAGATTAGGGGTTTTTTTTTTTTAATATGTGATCTGGCAGCTGACTAAGATTACTATTAAAATTTGAAACCAATAAAAATATAAGGCTGCACCACGTATAAAGATTTGATGTGGTGCGGCAGATGCATCACGCTTGCATTCCTCTGCCGTAGAGTACAAGTCATAGGGAGGACCTTCAACGCCCACCCAAGCACTACTATGGAAAGTGGATTTCTTGCATTGCTCATGAGGCTGTGCCAAATTGACCTCGGTGTAATTGATGAACCATCCCAGGCTAGCTCCCAACCCAGCGGATTCCAAAAGTAACTTGCAAACCAATGACAGGCACCTTTCCCGACCGCTGAAGATGTCCAATTGACCCATCTCAGAATAACCATGATTTGGGCCCATCATTCCCCATGATTCCAAATCGTTTATCAAAATTGATTTCCCACTATGATCGTACAGAGTCAGGTTAATTTTCGAATTGGTTCCGCCCTTCGCCACATCACCCGTTTTAACAAAGATCGAGTATGCGCAATTTTTCTGCAGCAAATTCAATATATAAATATATTGTTTATTAAAATCATTACTAATAAATATATATTAGTATCCTTGGCCCAAAATGCAACTACATAACCATACATATTATCACTGGGAGATCGGATATCAATTAAAAAAAGAAAGAAAGAATCAATTTATGAATGATCAAATGTACAGTATTTATCGACAAAAGTTTTTGGTTAATGAAGAAAATTCAATATACTTCTAATCTGGAATTGAAATAAAGTATTTAATTTAAATGAAAATAGAAAAGATTTAGTTTTGGATGAAATGGTATCAAAAACTTATGACTGGGTGGAAAAACAAGTCCGACAACTTACGGCTTCAATCATTGTCGACATGAGCAACAGCAGCAGCAGCAGCTAACGCGAGGAGCAGAAGTGCACAGGAGAAGTGGCGAATCGTCATTTATCCTCTTCTTTGTTTCTTCTCCCCAATAGTCTTCAAACACTTTCTTATTTGCATGAGATGCAATGGTAATGCAGGCCTTTTTATAAGGAAGTCTGCGCTGAGACTTATTATGGCCGTGCAATTGTTCTTTGATTATTTGCGTGTTCACGTGAATTTTGCAGATTCTGGTTTGTAATTTGTCTATTTATTCAATTAAAGAAAGGTATCTATGTATTGATATAGAGAGTTTCTATTATATGATTTATTATTATAAATTTATTTATTTTAATTAACAAGAGAATTTTACATTTAAAAATATGCACAAACAATATTGTTCATTGGTAATCCTATTTAATTATATACAATTAGAAATTTTTTATCATTTAATTAAATTATATATTGATTTTGAATAAATTATCTGGATGAATAAATAAAAAATGATATTTCTCGTAACCAAACAATTTAATAGAAAGGACAGTATCAATACTGGGCATCCGCTGGGTGCGGAGTGATGTCCGCCTATTTCTTTCAAGATTCTACCTCAAAAGGTAGAATTAATTTTCTTTTTCTTTTTCATTTTCTTTTTCTCAAGATTGGGGGAAAAATAAAGGAAGAAAAAGAAATTAAAAAAGGTCATGATAAACGTATATTATCAACACTGACCCTAAAAAGTAGTCAACATTATTATTATCATTCAAAAGAAACACTGACCTTAAAGTGCACAATTTTAATAATAATATAATAATGTATCCATAAATAATAGGCAGAGTTATTTTGATATTTCAGAAAATTTTCGAGAACAATAATTTTTTTATGTATATAGATTACCAGTTCAAAAACCCTAAATCATATTGACCAGTTTGGTGCATCTCGCTTATTTAGGAAGATATTGATGGAATTAAAACTAGAGATCTATGGTTTGTGAGCTTGTCACTCCAACCATTAGGATGTCCCCGAAGAGACACCATAAGCCCTACTTAAATTCTCCTTTGAGTGTATTTCTCTAAGAAAAGATGCATATTCTTTGTTAGATTATTATTTCAAAATCAACAATTTTAAAAATTCATTTTCTCTAGTTAAAAAAGAAAACCAAAATCACGATTTGTTAGCTGAAAAATTCTATTATGGATAAGGTTTATTGTATCTGTGAGCCATATCACATACTCACCCCGCAAAGTGTTAGTATTTTGTATTGAAAAAAAATAAATAATATCCCTTGACTTGATATGGATCTCAAGATATATATATATATGAAAATATTCCCAGGTCCACTTACTCGAAATCTCACTAATCAAATTTTATTGTGAAGGACACAAATTTTTTCTGAAGAATTCACCTTGATATACCCGATCCATGCATAATATCGTGAAAAATAGATACAAATTTTTGATTGTTATTTAGTATCGGCAATAGGTCTGAAAACGTATAAAAAAAATATCAAGTTTACTCTGTCGAAATAAGAAACCAGACATATATATTTGGAATAAATTTCATTTTGGAGAGAGTTGAAAAGGCACTATATTGTTAAAAGGTTCTATATTAGAATTTTCTTTATTAGATAATCTATTGATGTTCATGCTCGTGTATAATGATTGTCCTTTTTATTTCGTGAATGAATTGAATTTCACTTGATTTTTATCATGGGTAGGTGGGATAGATAATAGTACGAGTTTAAGTGAATTGATCTGTAAAGGAATAAAAAAGTGGTTTGGATATTTTGTTAGGTATTGCATGATTTTATGGAATAATAAAATTACAAAATGCATGAAATTAAATAGAAATGTATATTTTCCCTATAGGCATAATTCACTTATCGAAAAGATGAGGGTAAGATGAACTCAACAAAGCTGTGTCGTGGTTGGCACATTTCCTAATTTATATCCTTTATGAATATGAATTCTTTGAGGTTCAACCTTTTTTTTTTTTTTTAAAAAAAAAAATTTATAAAGTATCAAGACTGCAATAATAATAATAATAATAATAATAAAAAGTCAGTCGAATACAATTTAACGTGATTGCGTGCTATCGACATAAAAGTAAAAGAAAATAACATACTTTTTGAATTTTGATTTTGTTGGGACAATCAATTATTGAAAAATTATCATGAAAAAGGGATTAGAAAATAAAGAAGTAGCGAGAAAAACGGTTATGAATCTTAAAAACACTTTTGTAATTATATAATCTCTCATACTAAAAAAATATTTATATATATTTTTACAATAAAACATATATATATATATATATTTATATATATAAACAAGTATTTTAAAGGTTTAATTTATTTTTTAAATCTTTAATTTATAAAATATATTAAATCCAATTCAACCCAAAAAAATTTCACACTAGGGAGAACAGTCAAACTCAAAAAATACACATTACAAGCCTTATTTCCTCACCGTTAATCACATCTTTTAATGCTCCCATGTAAATTTTCATTTAAGCATCACTTCACTTTTTAATAATCCATCATTAACCCATATCAATTACATTGAGAATCTTTAATGTGTACCAAAACACATTTTTATATCTCTTATTTATAACTAGAATTACAAAATATAATAAACATATAAGAAATTTATATTTAAAATAAAATAAAATACGACAAGTAACTAACATCGCGGGATGAAAATAGCATATTTTAATAGATTAATTAATTCAACATTTTATTTTTTTTTAAATGGCGGAGGGGGAGTGGATGGGAGAAACCTCCTCCACCACGATACAAGCTCCCAACATTATTGAACTCCCAAAAAGGAAAAAAAAAAACATTTATTTTCACATTCTGTAAACAAACTAATTTGCAGCGAAGCCCACTTCGTTGCCCAAAAAAAATGGGTCGGTTTGGCCCTCCTTCAGCTGGGCTTTACAATTGTCCACGACAGCACTCAATTCGAAGGGAGGAGCATCATCTGCCAGCCACTGATTCACATAGAAGATGGACTGACGACAGGGCTTATGAGGGCCAGTAAAAGTAACCTCAACATATTCCACAAACCATCCGTGATGGGCTCCTTTACCATCGGATCCTAACTTCAGCTTGCAAATTGGTGGACTGATACACCAGTTCCGGCCAGTGAAGATATCCAAATTTCCCCTCTCGAAATAATCATGCTTGGGACTCATCAATCCCCATTCCTCTAGATTTGGGATCAGAATCGATTTTCCAGAGGAATCGCTCAGAGTGACGTTAATCTTAGAATCTGTCCCGGCCTTTATTATTTCTCCGGTTTTGACATATAATGTGTACACGCAGTCTTTCTGCATTCCAAAACCAATTCAGATATGCAAACATAACCGCATATGAAAACGATGGAATCTGATCTGTAAAAACTATGATAAACTGTGGTTTTATATGATGATCCGATAGCAGAGAACAGACAGAGCGATGCTAAATGGCATTTCACAGTTTCTGCCAGTGTTGAAAAAGAACTCAAAAATTTTTTTGACATTGATTTATAACTCACACATAAACACAATACAAGTTTGCCAAGGGAAGAAGATCGATAATTAATAGATCTAAGTTTCACAGAGGAAAATAATAGAAGATCTTGAACTTACAGAAGAGTAGGCGGCATCAATCTTAGCAGCTAAGATGAGGAGTAGAACTATGTAGGAGAAGGAGCGAGTTGCCGTCATCTTTCTCTTCAGGGACTGGGACTCACTTGCTCGTCACTATAATGATAGTGAATAAATGCAAGATCTTTTATAATGGAATGAGAACATGCCAAGCCAACCACATCCAGCTTAATAAGTTGTGAATTTTTTAATGCTAAATTGATTTAAATTAATAATATTAATTTTATAATAATGCCGATAATTATTGAATTAATTACTATTACTAGTGTTTCAATGCTGGTGTGGATCTCTAGGGCAATTTTGTTGAAATTAAAGATTCTCTGTAATTTTTTTTTTTTAAAGTTAATAATAATAGAACTTTAATTTTAAATAAGGGAATTATAACAGTGATGATGACTAAATTTTGATTATTCACAAATTAAGTTTATTTATTTTCATTATACAAAAATATAAAACTATACTAGGTATGAACCTCTACCCTTGTGCATGGAGCTCAATTGTCGTGATATCACTGATATGAATATTTTTTTCATCCCAAAAAGTTATTTAAAGAAATAAAAAATGTCATGATGGAACCTTTAGCGGACCAAAGAAACTAAAAGGCTAGAAGTGGTTATAGATAAAATAATGACTCACGCATTGAAAATTTTGAGAACTTTTCGCATTAAAACTTTGTATGTTTAATATTTTTATTTTTTAATTCACTCGATATTTTCATATTAATAACATTTAGCTTGTGTCAGATTAAAAAAAATAACTATTATCCAACCAGATTTAGATAGTGATTTTTTTTTTTAATGTGACATCTTGTCACATCCTGAATTTGGATTAGATTGGATTTGAGACTCGTTCACCAAGCTTGAGTTGTAATACGGTGAAACTCTTAAAATAATACTCATGAATTTTAAGCCTCTATTGTAACAAATCCAAACCCATACAATAATGTAAAAACTAACTCCAATTTAAACAAACTTTAAAACATTATATATGATTAAATTCTTCTCCCATGGAAACAACAAAACAAACTACAAAAATCCAAGCCTAAAATATTAATGACGGTTAGATAGACAAATTTGATATTCATGATCATGCCCTATGGGGTTCTGACAGAAAATTTGAAACATATTCCCAATCAAATAAAATAAATAAATAAATATGATGTTCGGTATGTTTTAGAAACTTATATTAAAACTTTTCCTTTTTTTAAATTATCCAATGTAGAGATGATACCCAAAACACCTTATTGTTTTATTTAAACAAAAGCATGTAAATAATGATTAATTTAAGAAATAAAAATTCAATTATTAATTAATGGTTTTGATTTTGGAATTCGTGAGACAATACAGAAAATAAAATAAACAGAACCTGAATAATAATATTTATAATAAAAAGTAAATAAAGAAGAATGATGTTACCGTCAGAAGGGGAGAAAAGGTCGGTCTGCAGTTCTTACTGTATCACTCGCCGAAATTGAAAACGTCGAAAAGGAATTA
>JAOXNR010001260.1:0-10137 GCA_028571225.1 Parsonsia alboflavescens
GGAGAAGCATGGATAGGTGTATAAGCTATATAATGACTTAATTTAAGAGTATTAAATTAAAAATATAACACAAATTAATATTCAAATTTAAAGTTGAATTAATTACTCACTTATGTATCCATTAATTTTAATGCTTTATAAATGATTATTAATTTAAATTAGTATTAATTAAATGAGTAATCATATCAATTGTTTAACTACAAATTAAATGAGTACTCATTAAATTTACACTCATTTTGCCACCCTTTTAATTATTAAAAAGGTTGCATTGCAGCAATAAAATTAATAATTTAATTCTGATATTTTATTCTAATGAAAAGAGTAACAATAAAAATAGAACATGCAGAGGTTTTGAGGTATAAACATTGGAAATAAAGTAAATTACTCCCCCAGCTTAGAATTGAATCTCACATTTTGACTTAATAAAAAATTAAAGAAAAATTTTGAGTTTTACAAAGTTATTACTAATTCACCTGCCTCATCAATGTAATTAGGGGTGAGAACATCATGCAAGTAGATGCAAATTAATAAATATCAGAGATTGTTAATGAGATTTATATTAAAAACCTATTTAATTTTAGAAATGATATATTTAACTTCGAAGAAGCTAAAATAAAAATAGGGATATTCAATTCCCGATGGAGAGAGTGATAATTATGACTTATTTAAATAATTATATACACTTTCAAACACTAAATATAAGTCATGCTAACTAACTTTTATTATCATTAATTTTAAGTCATTATTATTAGTTAATTAGGTATTTATGTGTGTTTTTCCTATATTACCTTTTTTATGATATACTAAAATGGTGTCAAAATTTTGAGAAGGTGATTTAGAGGGAATTTGAGAAAAAAATATTATTTTAGTTTTTGCAAAATGACGACTGATTATTTATATTTAATGATGGAAGGAGTATATTAAGTAAATTTCTAACGAATAGAAGCTCTCCTTTTAACAATATGTATTATAGATTTTTTTTTTTTTCTTAGAGAAAAAAAGACACGGACCTTGAAATAGTTTTTAAAAAAACTTTAGGGTTACCTGAGCTAATTTTCTAGCATTTTGACATTCCACTTATTTAGGAGGGTGTTAATAAGATTCAAACTCGAGATCTATAATCTGCACTAGTTACTCCACTCATTAAGGTATCCCCGAAGGGACTACAATAAATTAAGTTATATATTCATATTTATTTAAAATTTATATTCAATTTAATTCAATGAACATATAAAATGTTATTTAATCATATTAATTCCATGAATTTACATTGTCTAACCTACCATACTTTTTGTTTATATTCTTTTGAAAATGAATGGAACTGATAATTAAAAATAAATCTATAAATACTTAATTTTCTATAAATAAAAAAAAAACCCCAGTATTTATTTTAGAGTTATATACCTTCCTTTACATAAAATTCACATTAATATACTTATTTTGTTCCTCGATCAATATTTATAAGTCGTTTAAATTCACTTTTGTTATCCCTTCGAGGACACTAAATGGGTGAAGTGATGAACATAAAGATCAGAAGTCCCAAATTCAAATCCCATAAATATTCTTTTAGATTGAGTCCTATGTACATTTACGTATAATCGCAAGCCCTAAAAAAATTTACCAAAAGTATGACACTATTCAGAAGATAAAAGATGCGTGTGATTGTGAATGGTTAGGAATATTGCCATAGAAGAATAGTCTAAACAATGCTAGATATTTCCAACTTTTGGTTTGCCTTGTGAAACCGGAAAGTGCCAAACGATATTTTTCATGCAGTGAAAGATAACGAACAAACAAATCAACCAATAAAAGAGTTAGGATTTGAAGCACAATCATTAAAAGGTTGACAACAGCCATCAGGATCATGAATATATACTATTAGTATCATTTTTCTTTTTCTTTTTTTCCCTTGCTTTCTTTCTTTAAAGTCTCAAGTACTCCCTATAATAATTCTAATGGATTAGTCAACTTAAAATTTTATTTAAATATGATATATTTTTTGTATGTATTTTTAAACTCATTATTTTTCTAATCCGAAGATGATAATGTTTTCATCCATCCTTATTATATCTTGAATTGAAGATCCTTGGATCCAGTACGTTGTTATGGTATATTCATGGTATTTCGTATACAAGTCAAATACAACGTTTGACAAAGGGAATGCGCACGGTCGCTTGAGTCCTGTGAGCCAATGAAAGAGCAGCCCTAGTATTTCACGTAAGTTGAAACACTGAATTCTAAGATATAAACTAGTCAAGGAAAATTCATATGTAATCTCGTCTTTTATATTATGATATGAATAGAAGAAGTACATGTACAACAGCAAAAGAATGACAAAATCTAATCCAATCCATAATAGTCGATCTCACACGTTTTCCAGACATCTTTCGAGGAAGAAGCTATCCTAATGATGGAGAAGGTCGTAGTACTAAACGTATATATCCTTAATTTCTTCGCCACCAGGAAGAAGATTAATAATTATTATTATTATTATTATTATTACTATTCGAATTCTCTATAGGAGAAAAGAGGGGTTTTCTCTGGTCTTTCTTCCTGCCGGCGGCAGGGGTTTGTTTCTGTTCTGTTTTGATTCAGAAGATGGAGCACAGCGATGGAAGAGAGATATCGAGAGAGATGAAAGGGAAGATTAGGGTTGATTTGAAGAGAATGGATGAGGAGCTCGATAGGCATTTTGAGAAAGCGTGGCTATCGGAGAAGATTAATGAAGAAGTAAAAGATTTGGAAATAGATTGCAGTAAACTCGTTATCAAGAATTTCATCGCAACCGGAGCTTTTGGATCCGTCTATAGAGCCGTTTATGATGGCCAAGATGTTGCAGGTAATTTTCTTTAAACAATTCTTTCCTTCTTCGCTTAATTTTATCTAATGTCCAGAAACCAAAATTAACCAAAGAATTAGATTTTGAAGCCTAATTAACTAGCTCTGGTGAAAGATTTCTGCATTGGATATTAATGATCTTGTTTATAATTTGTAATTTGCATGGGAACATTGATCATATTAAACCGTTAGAGATGAAGAACTACTAATTGTATGCATGCTGCATATATATATATATATGTATATATGTAAAGGTTGTTTAAGAATGAAAATTCACCTTAATTATATATTAATTATGATGATGTATAAATTGGCAGTTAAAATCCTCGACTTGGGGAACGAAAGCAAAAAGGCTACGTTAAGGAAACTTTTCCTTCAGGAAATATCAGTTTGGAACAAGCTAAATCACCCCAATATAGCTAAGGCAAACCTGGTTCTTCTTTCCATGTTAATTTCGCATAATTATCTTTAATTCTTTATTTATTATAGTTTTAGTCTCCTAATTATCTGTGAATTATGAACCCCCATTAACTGATTTTTCCAGTTTATTGGAGCAAGAAGGGGCATATCAGGTGTGAACGTTGTTGCTGAATGCGATATGGAGATTCCAAGAAATGCATGGTGCCTTGTGGTTGAATTTGTTCCTGGTGGTACTATCAAATCATACCTCAGGAAGAACAAGGTTAAAAGGCTTCCTTTTGATGTTGCCATCCGACTTGCATTAGATATTGCAAAAGGGTATATTTGTCTTTTCCATTGCCATCTCTTTTGGACTCATCAGATAACGAAGTTTTTTTTTTTTTTTTTCCTTTTTAAGCTTCATCCACTGACTCGTGGATTCTTTAATTTTCCTTACTTTGCAGGTTGAGTTACCTTCATTCTAATAAGATAGTCCACCGGGATGTGAAGACAGAAAACATGCTTCTTGACCATGCGGGTCGGGTTAAGATTACTGATTTTGGAGTTTCCAGATTTGAGTCTTTGAATCCCACTGAGATGACTGGACAAACAGGCACCTTGGGCTACATGGCTCCAGAGGTATTTTTTACCAAATATGAATCGTTTTACCAAAACAGTTTCTTTCCAGTAGTCAAACTTAACAGTGTTATTTTTTCCTTGTTACAGGTTCTCAATGGTAGTGCATACAATCATAAATGCGATGTGTACAGCTTTGGAATCTGTTTATGGGAGATATACTGTTGTGCAATGCCTTATTCTAATATGAATCGTTCGCAGAAAGCTTCAGCCATCATCTGTGAGGTTAGTTGTACAATACAAGATACAACTGATTATTAAACCCAGAAAAAAATAAAAATTTCAAGTTGTCCTCATGGTGATCGTTTTGTGGAAATTTCAGGACCGGAGACCTGAAATACCAGAGGGTTGCCCTAGCAATCTAGCCCAGGTGATGACGCGATGTTGGGACAAAGACCCTAAAAGAAGACCAGAGATGAAAGAGGTGGTTGATATGTTAGAAGCCATTGTAAGCGATGATGACAGAAGTTTTCAAGGTCGGTTTAAATGCTGTTTTCCTTGTCTCAAGCCACAGAGGGGATCCTGATCTATCATCACAAAGGTGTAAGGGTTAAGCGGGGTGTGGGGGGTAGAGAAGGTGGGCAGAAGGATTAAAGGTGGTGTAAAGAATTGGTTAGCACAAAATTATTAGCTTGAAGATGTGAATATTGCAATCTAATCTTGATTGTATATATATATATAAGGTTATTCGGGAAAGTGGAATACAGAAGATGATGAAGTTCCTAATGCATCAAATTGAATTTCATTTTCACAATTCAGTAACATTTACACAGTAAAATTGCCCTCTAGAAGATTTTTCCTGCAATCCAAAGTTGGAGTAACCTTCTATATACTACTGCAAATATCCCAGAAAAATTAGATGTTAAAAAAGAATTGTTCCCTGTACAAAGAACCTGTTCCAGAATCTGTCTGCATCTAATTCGCTACGCTATGGATAAGTTTTGAACAAGTTAGTATTGTGTGGTGAGGGTTTGGTTCTTGCAGAAACCCTAAGCTATTCTGGGAATTAACAGCTGCGGAATTTGATATCAGAATCTACTTAAAATACTTTCAAGTTGAGATTCACTGCAAAAGCAAGAATCAAGAACTTGTTCTTACTTGCCTCACATCCTTAAATTGATGTTTCAGTATATCCCTAATTTCCTTCCTAAGAACAGACGGTTCGAGGGGGCTGAACCATTTCCTCCCAATCTGCAAAATAAACATCAAACGAGATGTGCTTGCATTACATGATATAGAACACAGAAGATAAAGAATATAATGGATGCATACAAAGAAAGAGAAGTTAGGTAAGGGGAACTCTACTTTATGCAGAATGTTGGAAGGGTCTTCTACTTTCAGCCTTTCTGGAGCCTCCTCAATGAACCGCTTCATAAAGTAGAGAACGAAAAGACCACAATCATAATCGTTTCCTTGTTGAGGGACCTGTAATGAGAAATAGAAAGACACAGGTGTAACAGTAGAAATTCATAACTAAATTCCTTCAGTGCAAGTGTATATATGAGTGTTGAGGAAGGGGAAGCCACCGGATTTCAGGTAAAAGAACAGTGCTAACCTCAGGTACTTTCTGCTGAATTCTCCGCGGAAGCTTTTCCCATACTGCATCTTGAAGCGGAATATCCATCTGTACCTCACTCTCTTTCAAATATTTCCACTCCTCTATCAAAAATCTGAAGCAAAATTTGTATGGTTATAGAGCCACATATAGCTTTCTGTTAAAGCTATTCTCAGTTTTAGAACAGCATTAGATTGAATCATTCGAACAGTGATCCCGTAAAATGGTTATGCTAAAAATAATAGTGGGACATAATACAGCAAAAGAACAACTTTGGTAATCTAATCAAGATTGCTTACTAAACAGTTCTGTTGTGGATTTTACTTCAAAAATCTTAAACCCTTCGTATCCAAATTACAAGAAGCATGCATAAATGCATTATCTTATGAATCTGTTCCGTTAAACTTGAACCAATGATTATGTTTAGATGTACTAGAATTTGAAAATATACAATTTAGCCTTTTTTTGGTTCCCAAATGAGAGGAAGGGGGGGGGAAGGGAGATGGAGGGGCTCATTGTACTTCTCCAGTTTTGACTTTGTTTGGTATGAGTGAGGGCATACAAATAAGAAATACTTTTCTTGCGTGGTTCTATTAAAAAGCAAAGTAAATCTTGACTTTTATACCTATTAGTAGACAAAAAGTTATGACTGACAAAAGAGTAATATTAACAAAAATTTTGAACAAAATGGCAAAAGACATTTCAAATACTTCCCAACCCTCCATATTTATAGGCACAAGAAAGCTGATGCAGGAGGGGAGGCGTTCAACTCCTTAGTTTGCTTTGCCTCCATAGAGACATCTAACAGTGATGTGCATCCCAAAGAGATGGAACAAGCGAAAGATCAACTCAGCACTATATATATCAACATCCTAGAAATAGTACCATTTGGTGATCTTGATATAATAAATTGTAGTGAGATATTTTAAATGCTTACATGCAGAACTAGAGAAGGAAGAACTGATTACGCACAAACTTCAACTATTGTGTGGACTGAATAATATTTTGAACAAATTCAGAATCTAATAGAAAATATGCCTCTGAATGGCAACACCAATTTTCCCAAATTAAATAGTGACACATGTACTTTAGCAACTAGTATTGCATTACATAAAACATCAATTTGCATATACAGTGTTGTTCATCATCATATGACTCTTGACTTTGATATCAATTGGGATCAGCATTTATCATAGAACTAAAACAAAATATGTTATCAGTATGGTCATTTTACCTCTTTATGTTAGTAAAAATTGACTCGCTAGAGTGGAGCCCAAGTGAATCTAAATGGAGAAGCATAGGTCCTAATCGATCTTCCTTGCCTGGTATGCAAATTACCACCAAGCTCCAGTGCAGACTGCAGAGGAAAGGTACATATCAAAACCAATAAGAACATTGGAGCTAGCTGAGGAAAATGAAAAGGAGAACAATAAAGAAAGTATGTTAATCATTAGAAGGAACAAGATAAACATATAAAAGAAAAATTATAGAGATGTATAAAAGACGGCCAAAGGGCACCCAACAAAAGAGCAACCAGTCAGAAACTATAGAAAGGAAAAATTAAAGACATAAAAATTCTATTTCGAAAAGATTTACAAATGTGAAGTGATTTTCTGAATTACTGAAGCAAGTGTCTAATACTAACAAATTTTGTCACGACATATTAGATTCCCAGTTAGACTTTGCTCAACGAGAATTAACATTAACACATCATGCTCTCACTTATCAGTTTTGTAAGAGATTTATTACCAAATGAAGTACAAGTTTAAATCGGCACAGAATATAACCTCTAGGGTAATGTGACTCTGTTATGGAATTGCTCTAATTTATGTCTTACACTACTACTAACTGGTATATAAATTTATTTGATCTTCTAGAAAAAAAAGGAATGACATGCTTTTACTTATGGGAAGAACACTGACAAAACAAGAAAACATAATAAAGTTAACATAAGATCTTCTGGGCCAGAAATTCAATAATGGAAGAGAACTTGAAAGCAGTTAACTTACTCATCATGTACGGGCAGAAGTATATAAGCTTTCTCAAATATACTGACACCTTTCCACCACCTCCTAAACTTTGTAAATGAAGCTTCCTTGCTGCTCTGGTGTATGCATGTGAGAGAGAGAGAGAATTAACACAAAATCAATAATAGGTGTAGAAAAGGCATTCAAGTTCAATACAAAAAGAACAATTTCAAAAAGTATGTGGCTTTATCAAGAAGATTCCCTTAAGATCCATGTAGTAAAAAAAAAAATTGAGGCTACATGACAGTGTCCACAGTACTCAACGTAGTTACGTGAGGAGTTGTACTTTGACCTGCAGAATTGCTTTTCCCCTTTCAGTAACTCTGATATAGAACAAGTGTCCGAGATATTTCTGGAGCAATTGGACTGTGCCAAGTCTAAACAAGAGAAATAAAGAAATAGTTTCCTAGTTTGATTAGGAAGTTTTAATAGTTTACTTGATTTTTATTTCCTAGTTTAATTAGCCTTAGTAGTTTATTGGTTTTTATTTCCTAATCTGATTAGGAAAGAACTTAGCTTTAGTAGTTTACTTAGGTTTAATGTCCTAATCTGATTAGGAATACAAAAACTTCTACTAGTATACATAAGGATGTATGCCTAAGGGCTATTCATTCAATCAATTATCAATAATATTTCAGAGTTTCTCTCTCGTTCCTGTGGACTCAAGGTTGTTCGAGGATTCGAACGTTTTCTCGTTTCGACTAATACGCTAACTAGTCTCTCGTATATATTCCGCTACATCAAGTGGTATCAGAGCCTGGTTCTGCCTAGTTCGATGGCACTCAACAAGCAGGATGACACACCCATTGACGTTGCTCGTGGGTTTTCTGATCTTCGAGAGATGGTGACGAATTAGCAAACATAGATCACGGAACTCCGTGATTCCATAGCTGAAATCCTTGATGCGGTGCAGTTACTGACCATCAACATCAACCAAGGAACACGGAGGGTTAATGGGAATCGCGTGATGGGAGTTGCCCAACGTCGCCCTTTTGACCTTCATCGGGATCGCGTTGAGGGAGTTGAACGATGCCAACCCATTGAAAATCAAATCGTTGCCAGATGCCAGCCCCATCATGTTTCTAACAGCGAACTATCCAGATCTGAAGAAGAGGTTGAAGACAAAACAAGAGGCCGACAGAGACAGACTCAATGGTTCGACGACTACCATCTGAAGGTGGATCTGCCCTCTTTTAGCGGTAATCTTCCTATTAAGGAATATTTAGATTAGATCTCTGAAGTCAAGACATTTTTAAATATGATGGATGTGCCTAAATCGAAACAAGTAAAAATGGTTGCGTATAAATTGAAGAGTGGTTCTGCAGTTTGGTGGGATCAATTGCAGGCCAAAAGACGAAGGTAGGGAAAGCATTCTGTGCGAACCTGGCACAGAATGAAACAATTACTGATGGACAGATTTTTACCACAAGATTATCAACAACACCTGTTTCATGCTTTTCAGAATTGCATTAAGGGGTCAAGAACTGTGTATGATTACACGGCTGAATTTAATCGGTTGGCTGGCTGATCGTAATAATCTAAATGAGTCGGAAGCGCAGCGAGTTGCTAAATATCTCGATGGGTTGCGACCCTCTATTCGACATCAAATTGGACTGCAGATATTATGGGACGTGGATGAAGCCCATAATATGACGGTGAAGGCGGAGCAGAAGGAGCACAAGCCGACTTATTTCGGGTACCATCGAGGTGTAAACCACCCAAGCCACAGTTCCTACCGTTCAGACAAAGAGCAGAACTGTTGAGGGGCTAAGGCCCAGAAGGGGTACTCAAGCAAGTGGCACCAACAAATCTACCCCTAAGCTTCCCAACCCATATGCTAAGCCCACGTTGGGCAAGTGCTTTAGGTGTGGTAAACCAAGTCACCAATCCAATGAATGCCCCGATCGAAATCTACACTTAGTGACAGAAGAAGGTGACGAGGTCGAGGGGTTTGTAGAGGATTGGCAAGGGGAATACGAAGGGGTTGATTTTGCTGAGGAGGAATGAGAGAGGGTGAATTGCATGGTGCAGCGATTGCTATTCGCACCAAAGATGGAAGACAACACCCAACGCCACAACATCTTTCGATCAAGTTGCTCAATTAACAAAAAAGTTTGTGACTTGATTGTGGATAATGGAAGTTGTGAAAATTTTGTGGCGAAGCGGCTGGTGGAGCATCTAAAGTTGCCAACGGAACCTCCTTCAGCTCCTTATAGCATCGGCTGGATCAAGAAGGGACCCACGGTAAAGGTAACAGAAATCTGTAAGCTTCCTATTTCGATTGGGAAATTTTATAGATCTACTGTTACTAGTGGTGTCATTGATATGGATGCTAGCCATGTCTTATTGGGAAGGCCGTGGCAGTATGATGTAGATGTGATATATATGGGCCGTGAAAATGTCTATTATTTTAATTGGCAAGGTTATTAAATTTTTATGGGACCTATTGGGCGAAAGGAATCTGTAAGACCACCTCAAGAAAAGGGGTCATCGTTTCTAACCATTGCTAGTTGCGAAGATGAGTTTGTAACAATTTCAAGGAGTCCAAGCAGATTTATGTCATGGTTGTAAAGGCATTAGTAGTGGAGGATAAAACAGAGGTTGCTGATATTTTGGTGCCATCAAAGATACAACCTTTGTTGGAGGAGTTCAACGAGTTAGTCACTGACGACGTGCCTAATG